>JAWNNU010001620.1:0-163970 GCA_035044585.1 Scaptomyza polygonia
AAATTATAACAAAGTTAATTCCGTTATTGTATTTTATTATAAATCCGTTTGGATTAGCAACACAGATCAGTTGGGATCGATACAAGGTTCTTACAAAACTGTTTGTTGAATACAATTCTAAGCATAACCTAAGCTACAACTGCTGGCAGCGATGCGGGCAGCGATGCGGCAGAATGCTGACCGTGCGCCTCGTGACATTCCAACGGCCACTTGGCGCACGGATCATATTGCCCTGTTGATGGATGCAACTTTGTTGCTTATGTTGAACTCCAAACCGCTGAGTGGCGCAACTCTTTTGCACGCGCATCCGGCTGGCCCATGCCCGCCTAAGTGGTGTTAACTCCTCCCTCTATTAAGTTAAGAGCGTCCTCGGTCTTTCCAGCGACTGTTTTTAGGTTTTTTATGATGGTGTTTCGCTCTCGTTGTTTGATGCGTTGTTGGATCTTGTACGTGAGCATCAATAAACCGAAGACAACTGCCAGTGTGATCGCGCAGCTCCATATGGGCCCGTATGTCAATGTGGATTTTAATTGACCAATGTGTTGCAAATTCACTAGGCTCATTTCGTGGAGGAAGGGTAAGCTTAGGTGTTCCCGATGCATTGTTACGTTGATTTGGGTGACGGCTGAGACTACCGGTTTTTTCCTAAGGACACCATAATTGTTGATGTATCGAGTTCCGTTGATTATGACGTCGTCATCGAAATTTACTAGGTAGGTTCCCGAGATAGATGATGATGGGCCCGAGTAACCTGAGATGTTTACAGTTGCCTTGTTGATGATAATTGCGCCATCGTCTATTACCATTAACTTATCCAGATGTCCGGGTCGGGTACTGCAGTGTGCAAGAGTTCCAGCCATCAGTTGTTGCGCACAGCTAGAAGATTTTAAGTTCCTGCAGAATGTTGTGCCTATTGATGCGTTACATTCACCGACTGTAAATATAACTGTACCGCAATCCGCTACGATGTTAGTCTTCTCAAAATCCAAAACCTTACCGGATCGTTGAACAGGAAATAAATTTATTTTTTTACATACTAACTTAGGTATAGGATATTTAATTAAAAAATACAAAATATCGTTACTTTGAAAAGCCTTAATACTAGCAACTTCTAATAAATCGGTTACGCTAATATTAGTGAAGTGCTTAAGTGTCATCTCCTTGATATCTATGTTGTCTAACATTACTGGGTTGATCAGGTTTATTTGAGAGAGGGTTACGGTAAGAATTAAATTTTGTAAATCTGATATAATCATTCTATTTTTTGCTAAGATTGTTTCGTACAAATGATCTATGTCAATTCCTTCTATCTTGTTAATTGAATTGACGATTTCTGTGAGTTCGTTGAGTCTAGTCTGAAATTTATTGTTTAATTCGATCTGTAAGTTTTGTGAATCTGATATTTGTGATTGCCTGAACTTAATTTGTTCCCAGTCGTCAAAGTCAGGAGTCCCTGCTATAACCTTTAGTGCGGTCCCTAAGAGGTTAATGCTACGAGGGTTTCTATGGTTTACCTTAAGCGTTGCTATTAGCGTCTCGATATGTCCGAGGTCAGTGAGTAGCACATTACGTATGTGGTCTTGTTTAAACAGTTCCAGGGTCCGTCTGGTTTCGTCTGCGTACGTCTCGTATGATGTCACGTTCGTTGTGTGTCCGAGGTAACCGTACTCGTCCCAAATGGTAACGTCGCCGTCTATTACTGGTATGTAGTCCGAAAGTGTGTAGTTAGTCAGTTTAACAGTTGCGGTCGTAAAAGTCGTCATTATAAGTACTGCCAATGTTGATGTTAATCTAAAATAAGAGAATGATATTTTTTATATTAATTGTTATTTTCTTATTTCCTAATATTGTCCTTATGGACCACCCTCCCTTTTATTAAGACTGTTGATCCTAAATCTGCTTCTATTATGCCTTCTACGCATAATAAGGTCAGCTTATTACCTAAGCGTTTGTTTGACTTTATCCAAACTTTATCTCCTACCAAGTATTCCTTATTTTCTCGGCTTTTATTTTCCTGTGTCATTTTTTTAAACTGTGCCTTTTCAAGTTTATCCCTTATCTGTATTCCTGTTTCAGTGTTGTTTGACCAAATAACATCGACTGGTTTCATTCCAGTCACTGAATGTATGGTTTTATTATATTCAATTGTTGAGAGTAGAATCAGGTCGACGGTGTCGTCTATGTGTTTGTCAAGTTTCATGCAGCGCGCAATTTCTGCTAAAGTGCTGTGAAACCGTTCAACTTGACCGTTCGAAACACTATGTGAGGGCGGCGTATTTGCTATTTGAATGCGAAATTTTGATAACAGAGATTTTACCGTCTCAGAATTCAAGGACTTTTCGTTATCGCAATAAATAGTGTTTATTCTGGGAAAGATATTTACGAGCTGCAAGATTGGATTTTTTATGTCCACAATTGCTCTCGAGCAAATTGGCTGTGTCACGGCAAACTTTGAAAATTTGTCAACACACGTTAGGAAGTACTTCTGATCGGTAGAAAATACATCAATGTGTAGACGTTCTCCTATATAGGTTGGAATTGGTGTTTCTCCTAACATCTGTTTCTTTGGATGTCGGTCGTATTTAGCCATAGAGCAAACTCTACAGTTTGCGACAACTTCCTTTGCCAGTTTGGACATGTTAGGGAAGAAATAGTCGTGCATTATTTGTTTTACATTTTCTTGCGCCGCACGATGTGCTCTATTGTGCTCAATTGTTACTATTTCTCTTTGTTCTGTTTTGTCCGGGATATCTGTCACAACATACTTAGAGTATCTAAATGTTGTTGATGGAAAAAGTTCGATCAAGTTGTGTTGGATAAAAGCAAGGATCGGTAGTTCGCAATGGATTCCATTGACGACTCCCGTGTTAACTACGTCCCGTAGTATTTGAATAAGATTGTTTCGATCCGTAATCCCAATAATATGTCTTGTTTTGTTCTGAAAGAGTATGAATGCTCTAACAGAAGGGGAGTTAGTTTCCTCGATTATTATTTGGTTCCTAAAACAATTTACTGGTTTATCAGTGGTTTCGATTGTATAGGTCAGGGATTCTTCACTGTGAACTGTAGCCATGTCTGAACATTGCGAATCAGAGTCCAGAGCATTCACGTTTTGACGTGACAATGCATCAGCAACATAATTTTCTCTGCCAGGTTTGTAAATAATATTGGCATTATGTTCGTCGATAAAAGCTTTCCAGCGTTTTATCTTTGCGTTGGGGTTTTTCTCTGACACTGCATATGTCAGAGGTTGATGGTCTGTAAAAATATTGAGGTTTCGTACACCATACAAATAATTCCGAAGATTTTTTAAGGCCCATACAATTGCCAAAAGTTCTCGCTCATTTGTCGCAAGATTTTGTTCATTGCCACGAAGTGCTCGTGAAATGAGAGTTATGGGACGACCTTCCTGGGATAGGACTGCCCCAATGCCGTATCCCGAAGCATCTGTTGTTAAATCAAAGGGTTTTTTAAAGTCTGGATATCTCAAAATGACATCCTCGGAGGCTAGTATATCCCTTAATTTACAGAACGCCTCGATTTGTTTTTGTGTTAGTTCTATAACTACTTTTCTTGACTGATTGGCACTTACTTTGCCATTGTCGCCTTTTAAGACGTCCGTTAGGGGTCTGGCGGTATCAGCGAATCCCTTAATGAAACACCTATAATAGTTTGCTAATCCCAAGAATGATCTAAGGGCAAACAGGGTTTTTGGGATTTGAAAGTTCTTGATAGCTTGAACTTTTTCTGGTGTAGTTTGAATTCCACCTCTGGACACATTGAATCCCAGATATTCCACGCTTTTTTTGAAGAACTTGGACTTTTCCTGAGACACTCTCATGTTAGCATCTTCGAGGCGTTTTAAAACCCAATTGATGTGTTTAACATGGTCCTCTTTATTTGCAGAATAAATTATCACATCATCAACATAGACATGACAAGTTTTTCCTATTTCATCTCGAAGGACATCATCGATAGCCCGCTGAAATATGCTCTGTGCGTTTTTCAGACCGAATGGGAGCCTACAAAACTCGTACTTTCCATTGTTTACAGAAAACGCGGTTTTTTCCCTGTCTCTTTCTGCCAGTTCTATCTGGTGAAAGCCTGATTTAAGGTCCAGTGTTGTAAAATACTGGGCCTCACCCATGTTTGCTAATATAACTGAAATATTAGGAAGTGGGTATTTGTCGTTCACCGTTTTTTCATTCAGTTTCCTGAAGTCGATGACCATCCTCTTTTTTCTGTGTCCGAGCTCATCAACACCTTTTTTATCAACAACCCAGATGGGATTATTGTAAGGCGATCTTGATTGTCGGATGATGCCATTTTCGAGAAGTTGTTTAACTTCTGAATTGACAAAATCAGCTACGCCCATGGGATATGGGTATAACTTTGAGTACACTGGCACATCGTCTGTTCGAATGGTAGCCACAGTGTTGATATTATAAGGTAGGGACTCATTTGGGTCCGCAAACGCATTTGATCTGTTTTTGATCATTTTGTCAAAAGATTCTTTTATAGGTAAAGGCACGTCTGAATCGTTGACCTGGGTGTAATTTACATGTGGGCATGTTTTAAAATTGAGCGACTTGGTGCCGCCCTTAAACCTAATGATACCGTTATTTAAATCAAGCTGAGCATTAACTTGCATAAGAAAATCAAGTCCCACTATACCATCAAAGTCTTTTAAAGTTGGTAGTATGAAGAAAAAGGATGTTTCATTGAACAATTTTATCGGGCATTTTTTTAAAATTTGTGTACCCCCATGAATAGATTTAACCTGGAAAGGCTTTTCAACTGATGTAACATTTCGTAGTTCGGACAAGGGTCTGATATAATTTTTTGATGCCCCGGTATCAATTAGAAGTTTAAGAACTAATCCTCCTACATTTTGTTCGATGAACGGGAGGAAGGACCTATTCCTAAAAAATTGCACGAATCGTTAGATACGTCATCTTCGAATGCTTAAGCATTTTCGTCGGCTTGAGACTGATAGTCATTATCGCCAATGCCTTGCTCTTGAGCTGAAAAATTTACATTCTGACTGCTTTGAGTTGAATTTGTTTTTTTATTAAAGTTAGTTTGTTGCCGAAAACGTGATGTAGACGGGTCAACTTCCATTGGTTCAGGGGCTCGAAATTGTTGGTTATTACCCTGGAACCTTTGTTTCGAGGAATTCGGTTGCGAGTTTCCTTGAAAATTTGCCTGGTTCGTATACCTGGGCTTGTTGTTACCCCCTTGAGGTTTATTTTGTGGATTTTTTCCTTGATTGTTATTGTTTTCGTTAGTTTGGTAACGTGGGTGCTGGCGTTGGCCTGTGGGCTTCTGGTTTTTTCCTCATTAGTTTTAGCAAAGCTTGCAGCAAATTGTGAATATTCATTGCAAACTTCAGCTTCTTGGGCTAAGGACAGAGCAGAAGGTAAATCTTCTGGTTGAGCGGAAAATACGACCGATTTAAGAGATTTCTTTAGGCCGGCAACAAAGGAATGTAATGCATCGTTCCTGAATTGCTCATTTAGGACAGCTGCCGCAGCAGAATCATGTGTCATTATTGTTTTATTAGTGAGAAGAGTCAGAGTCTTCTCAACCTCGTCATAATATTCCAACAAGCTTAGTTCGCCTTGTCTAAGGGTACCTAGTTTTTGTAAAATGACGCGTATTGGCGTCTTATCGGCATATGTAAAGTCAAGTCTAGCTATAATTGCTTTGAAATTCAAAACCGTATTAAAAGATGATAAAGTTGCGCTGGCAGCGCCTTTGATTTTGTTTCTTATTATGCCAAGTGCATGAAAATGTCTCGAACTGCCGTTATAAGGCTCAAAAACCTCATAGGCGAATGTTGCTGCTTCTCGCCAAGCAACATATTCGTCAATTTTGCCAGAAAACTCTGGTAGGGATTTAATTAAATCTAGGGGCTCATCGCATGCTACTCCTGGCACGATCTGTACTCTTTGGTACTCTATTATTTCTTTCTTTTTCAATTCCGTTTTTAGGGAATTTATTTCATTACGGAATAAACCCATCGCTTTATCTAATTTTTCGTCAAACCCCTTTTTTAAGTCTTCAGCCTGTGCTATTAATGCTGAATTAATCTGCTCTTCCATAGCTTTAACTATGTCCTGTGAAGTCATTGCGTTAGAAGATTTTGTTTCCTTATAAGAACTAATGAGTTCGTCTTCACTTTCTGTCGTTATTAAGTTTTCGTCCCTCCACATGAGTTAGTTATATTCAAAAATGTAAATACAAAATTCTCTACCCTGATCGATTCAGTAGCATAATTTGTCTCGTTTATTATTATTTTTTTTATTTATTATTTTTTTTTTTATATATGGAGTAGACGCTTAAACATTTCACTTACATGATCTTCATTGTTAATTAAATTATTTATAGTTGATGTAGATAATATGGTGGTGCTGTAGAGCTGGACCCGTTGTTGACTTCTGTGTAGTTTTCCTGCGAAGCTTTGTTGTGGGCAGCTATTATAATAGCTTTTTTTTGTTGGTTTTTGTCTTTGCTATCAGAGTAGTTTTTATTTTGGTTTTTGTCTTTACTATCAGAGTAGTTTTTATTTTAAAGCATACTTTTAAATTGTCTTTTTATTATAGCATACTTTCAAGCGGTATTTTAAAACAATGTTTTTTAATTTTTAGTATACTTTTAGGTGATATATTTTCAATTATTTTTATTAATTTTCACAACTGATTGTAGTGTTTTATTTCTTTTCACTTCATTTTACTCGCTGCGTTGGCTGGAGCATTAGTTTGATTGTACTGTTTTAATGTTTTTTTTTTTTTTTTTTCACGGTATAATTTTTTTTTTTTTTTGGGGTTCAGTTTGATTTTATTTAAGATCTGCCCGTGTGGGCAATAATTAAATAATATGGCTTGAAACTTGGCAGTAATTAAGTTTAAGTTAAGGAATCATTGGGGGAATCAGGAGCTAGTGTGGGGGGAGGATCAGACCAGGTGTGGGAGGTCAAGCGGATGGGTCCTCTGGAGTCTTCTGGTGGTAAGACTATTGTCAAGGAGTGAATGAGCTAGATTGCTGGGGTGATTGTGTAGTCTGGCAATGTAGCTGACACTTAACTTTGAGATGACCTCCTTGACCATTGGCATGCGTAGTTGGCCGTGAATAGTGGCGTTGTCATGGTACACGTGGGCACCTGATATAACTCGGAGTGCTTTGTTCTGAAACCGCTGGATCAACATCCGATTGCTCATGCTCGCGGTCCCCCACAGCTGGATGCCATAAGACCAGATGGGCCTGAGAATGGCCTTGTAAACTTGTAACTTAACACTAAGTTTCATTTTTGACTGCCTACCGATAAGCCAGTAGAGTTGTTTCATCCTACTGTCAGCCTGCTTACGTTTGCGAGCGAGGTGCGTACGCCAAGTGAGCCTCCTATCCAGAGTGATACCGAGGTATTTTGGAGTTGCCTCCTCAGGAATCACTGATCCGTCTAAAAAGACAGGCGGACAATTACCCAGGCGCAGAGCGAACGTGGTTTGTGTTGATTTGTCCTGGTTGACGGCAATATTCCACCTTTTCAGCCAATCGTCTAGCAGATTTAACTGCTGTTGAACCAAATCGGAGGCATGTTGGGGAACAGAAGCGGTGGAAAGGAAGGCGGTGTCATCAGCGTATGTGGCGACGGTCAGGTTCGCGTTACGGTAGACGGGCATGTCGGCTGTGTACAAGGTATATAAAATAGGACCAAGTACACTGCCTTGAGGCACTCCAGCTCTGATAGTCCTAATCGAGGACGTTGCTTCACCGCATCTGACATAAAAAAGTCGATTCATGATGTAAGACTCCAAGAAGTTGAAGAAGGGCGTAGGCAGATTGGCTTTGATTTTGTGTAGCAGGCCAGGATGCCAGACCCTGTCAAACGCTTGCTTGATGTCGAGCATAACCGCGCAGCAATACTTCTTGTTTTCAAAAGCATGCAGAATTCTCTCGACAAGTCTATGGCATTGTTCGGGGGTCCCATGCGAGCGCCTGAAGCCAAACTGGTGATCGGGGATCAAACCAGCCTCGTCAATAACTGGCAACATTCTGCGCAGAAACACGCGTTCAAGTTTTTTTTTTTTTTTTTTTTTGGGGTTCAGTTTGATTTTATTTAAGATCTGCCCGTGTGGGCAATAATTAAATAATATGGCTTGAAACTTGGCAGTAATTAAGTTTAAGTTAAGGAATCATTGGGGGAATCAGGAGCTAGTGTGGGGGGAGGATCAGACGTCAACCAGGTGTGGGAGGTCAAGCGGGTGGGTCCTCTGGAGTCTTCTGGTGGTAAGACTATTGTCAAGGAGTGAATGAGCTAGATTGCTGGGGTGATTGTGTAGTCTGGCAATGTAGCTGACACTTAACTTTGAGATGACCTCCTTGACCATTGGCATGCGTAGTTGGCCGTGAATAGTGGCGTTGTCATGGTACACGTGGGCACCTGATATAACTCGGAGTGCTTTGTTCTGAAACCGCTGGATCAACATCCGATTGCTCATGCTCGCGGTCCCCCACAGCTGGATGCCATAAGACCAGATGGGCCTGAGAATGGCCTTGTAAACTTGTAACTTAACACTAAGTTTCATTTTTGACTGCCTACCGATAAGCCAGTAGAGTTGTTTCATCCTACTGTCAGCCTGCTTACGTTTGCGAGCGAGGTGCGTACGCCAAGTGAGCCTCCTATCCAGAGTGATACCGAGGTATTTTGGAGTATTTTTGCGTTCAAGTAATTTGGAAAGAATTGCCAGTAAACTAATTGGACGATAGGAGGCGAGGTTTGCTTCAGGCTTGCCTGGCTTGGGTATCAGAATCACTTCCGCACATTTCCATTGCGCAGGGAAGTGCCCAATTTCCATACATCGATTGAATGTTCTGCATAACAGCTGAGTGCAGGAAGGTGGGAGCATTTTAAGCGCCAAGGCGTCGATACCATCAAAGCCAGGTGACTTGCTGCATTTGAGCGAGGCGATGTCTTGCTCAATTTCCACATAAAAAGCTGGAGGGATTGACGAGTCGCAGGGCCTTGGGGATTCAAGAAATCTCCTAGTGACCTCGGTGTCCTCAGCTGAGCATCTCTCGAAGGGCGAGAAGGCGTTATATAGGTGGTCCGCAAAAGCCTCGGCACGTTCGCTGTTGGACCGGCACCATTCACCGCTTGCATTTTTAACTGGCACAGCTCTCTTGACAGGCCTACTAATATGCCGCGTAACTTGCCAGAGATTGTGCTGAGGGTCACCAGGCTCAACGTTCTCCAGAAATTCGTCAAGCGCGCTTCTTCTTAGGAGCAGCAACAGCTCTTTAAGTTGTTTGGATGCTCTGTTAAGCCGGTTTTTATCAAAGGGGCTGCGTGACGCAAACCAAATACGCCTGAGACGTCTCTTTTCAGTGACCAGGGCAGCAACATCCGGGGTCCAAAGGTGCAAGTCTCTAGATGGAGTAGGTGTCTGGGTGCTTCTACGCCGAGCAGTTGCGAATGCAGCAGCATTATGCATTTCCTGCGTAAGATGCTCAAGTGTGGAGTCAATGTCCTCAGAGGATATGAGCGCGGCGTTTGGGTTGATTTTGTGTAGCAGCCAGGATTTGTACATCGCAGGGTCCGTGTTACTCTGCGTGAGCCTTCTGCGAGCAGATTTCCTCTCCACGGGGGTGTTCAGGAGCAAAGAAATAGCGCTGTGATCAGAGAGGAGGTCCGAGTTGGCAATGCAGACAATTTTGCGGGGGCTTATGCCCTTAGATATGGCAATATCCAGGATGTCAGGGTTCCTGAGTGGATCAGTTGGCCAGTAGGTGGGTTCGCCCGAGGAGTGGCAAGTTAGACCTTTGCGCTGTACGCATTTAAGCAATTCTTTCCCTTTGGAGTTGTTGCGTCTGGAGCCCCACCAGGAGTGCTTTGCGTTGAAATCACCGCCGATGATGAACTTGGCTCCGAGGCCATCCAGGATTTGGCCGAAATCGTCATCTTTGACGTTGTGTCTGGGAGGGACATACGCTGCAGCAATTGTGAGGTCTCCTAGAGTGCTGATCAATCTAATCTGCGCGCATTGCACCCAGTCTTCTTGTAAGCCAGACAGCTCAACATACTTGATGCCGCTTTTTACAAGAATAGCTGCACCGCCATGAGCCCTACCGTTGGGATGGTTGACTAAGATTAAATCATATCCATTGAGACAAAAATACGATCTATCTGTAAAGTGTGTTTCGGACAGGAGGAGGATATCGATTTGGTTGGTCTTGACAAAGTGCTCGACCTCTGGCCTGCTTTTGCACAGGCCGTTCGCGTTCCATATAGTGATATGAAGCTTTACTTGCATAGCTTGCTGACAAGCGTGGCGAACATTTGAGTCATCTGGCCGAACATCTTCTCCATGAACCTTTCCATCATGTTTTCCATGCGAGTCATCATGGCTTCAATTTGGTTGCCAGGTTGCATGGGAGGATCGGGGGCCTGGTTCTGAGCGCTAAAACCACCTTTGACTATTGAGGCGTAGCTAAAGGTTGGGTCAACAGAGGGAAAAGTGGCTGTTGGCGGTGGTCTCTTCTTCAAATCATCAGGTTGGTTGCGTTTAGGAGCGGCTAGGGCTTTAGCTTTCTTATACACAATACAACCCCTATAAGATGCGGCGTGGTTGCCATTGCAGTGTAGACAAGAGGCAGGCTCGTCTTTGCTTTTCTTACAGTCCACTGAGCTGTGCGTACCTCCGCATTTGACGCATCTGAGGCCTAGTTGGCAATATCTCTGGGTATGCCCGTACCCTTGGCAGCGGAAGCATTGCACAACGTCGTTAAACTTGATGGGCGGCTCAACAGTTACTATAGAGCTGCAGAGCCGCTTAATTTTGAAAGCCTCTTTGTTGTTGCTAGCTGGCTCCAGGTTAATGAAAAATATCGACATAGGCGTTTTGCTAAATCGGTTCATGGCATAGTGCAAATCTCTAACAGCATGGCCTTGCGCTAACACGGTATAATAATTTTATAATTATTATGTTTTAATGAAACGTTTAACTTTTACTCGCGGCGATGGCTGGAGTGTTAGTTTGATTGTACTGTTTTATTGCAAACAGTTCACAATATAATAATTTTATAATTATTATGTTTTAACGAAACATAACTATAACTCGCGGCGTTGGCTGGAGCGTTAGTTTGTTACGGAGTTTTGTGGTTGGGCGCCAATTATAACAAAGTTAATTCCGTTATTGTATTTTATTATAAATCCGTTTGGATTAGCAACACAGATCCGTTTGGATCGATACAAGGCTCTTACAAAACTGTTTGTTGAATACAATTCTAAGCATAACCTAAGCTACAACTGCTGGCAGCGATGCGGGCAGCGATGCGGCAGAATGCTGACCGTGCGCCTCGTGACATTCCAACGGCCACTTGGCGTACGGATCATATTGCCCTGTTGATGGATGCAACTTTGTTGCTTATGTTGAACTCCAAACCGCTGAGTGGCGCAACTCTTTTGCACGCGCATCCGGCTGGCCCATGCCCGCCTAAGTGGTGTTAACTTATACAATCGAAACCACTGATAAACCAGTAAATTGTTTTAGGAACCAAATAATAATCGAGGAAACTAACTCCCCTTCTGTTAGAGCATTCATACTCTTTCAGAACAAAACAAGACATATTATTGGGATTACGGATCGAAACAATCTTATTCAAATACTACGGGACGTAGTTAACACGGGAGTCGTCAATGGAATCCATTGCGAACTACCGATCCTTGCTTTTATCCAACACAACTTGATCGAACTTTTTCCATCAACAACATTTAGATACTCTAAGTATGTTGTGACAGATATCCCGGACAAAACAGAACAAAGAGAAATAGTAACAATTGAGCACAATAGAGCACATCGTGCGGCGCAAGAAAATGTAAAACAAATAATGCACGACTATTTCTTCCCTAACATGTCCAAACTGGCAAAGGAAGTTGTCGCAAACTGTAGAGTTTGCTCTATGGCTAAATACGACCGACATCCAAAGAAACAGATGTTAGGAAAAACACCAATTCCAACCTATATAGGAGAACGTCTACACATTGATGTATTTTCTACCGATCAGAAGTACTTCCTAACGTGTGTTGACAAATTTTCAAAGTTTGCCGTGACACAGCCAATTTGCTCGAGAGCAATTGTGGACATAAAAAAATCCAATCTTGCAGCTCGTAAATATCTTTCCCAGAATAAACACTATTTATTGCGATAACGAAAAGTCCTTGAATTCTGAGACGGTAAAATCTCTGTTATCAAAATTTCGCATTCAAATAGCAAATACGCCGCCCTCACATAGTGTTTCGAACGGTCAAGTTGAACGGTTTCACAGCACTTTAGCAGAAATTGCGCGCTGCATGAAACTTGACAAACACATAGACGACACCGTCGACCTGATTCTACTCTCAACAATTGAATATAATAAAACCATACATTCAGTGACTGGAATGAAACCAGTCGATGTTATTTGGTCAAACAACACTGAAACAGGAATACAGATAAGGGATAAACTTGAAAAGGCACAGTTTAAAAAAATGACACAGGAAAATAAAAGCCGAGAAAATAAGGAATACTTGGTAGGAGATAAAGTTTGGATAAAGTCAAACAAACGCTTAGGTAATAAGCTGACCACATTATGCGTAGAAGGCATAATAGAAGCAGATTTAGGATCAACAGTCTTAATAAAAGAGAGGGTGGTCCATAAGGACAATATTAGGAAATAAGAAAATAACAATTAATATAAAAAATATCATTCTCTTATTTTAGATTAACATCAACATTGGCAGTACTTATAATGACGACTTTTACGACCGCAACTGTTAAACTGACTAACTACACACTTTCGGACTACATACCAGTAATAGACGGCGACGTTACCATTTGGGACGAGTACGGTTACCTCGGACACACAACGAACGTGACATCATACGAGACGTACGCAGACGAAACCAGACGGACCCTGGAACTGTTTAAACAAGACCACATACGTAATGTGCTACTCACTGACCTCGGACATATCGAGACGCTAATAGCAACGCTTAAGGTAAACCATAGAAACCCTCGTAGCATTAACCTCTTAGGGACCGCACTAAAGGTTATAGCAGGGACTCCTGACTTTGACGACTGGGAACAAATTAAGTTCAGGCAATCACAAATATCAGATTCACAAAACTTACAGATCGAATTAAACAATAAATTTCAGACTAGACTCAACGAACAATAAATTTCAGACTAGACTCAACGAACTCACAGAAATCGTCAATTCAATTAACAAGATAGAAGGAATTGACATAGATCATTTGTACGAAACAATCTTAGCAAAAAATAGAATGATTATATCAGATTTACAAAATTTAATTCTTACCGTAACCCTCTCTCAAATAAACCTGATCAACCCAGTAATGTTAGACAACATAGATATCAAGGAGATGACACTTAAGCACTTCACTAATATTAGCGTAACCGATTTATTAGAAGTTGCTAGTATTAAGGCTTTTCAAAGTAACGATATTTTGTATTTTTTAATTAAATATCCTATACCTAAGTTAGTATGTAAAAAAATAAATTTATTTCCTGTTCAACGATCCGGTAAGGTTTTGGATTTTGAGAAGACTAACATCGTAGCGGATTGCGGTACAGTTATATTTACAGTCGGTGAATGTAACGCATCAATAGGCACAACATTCTGCAGGAACTTAAAATCTTCTAGCTGTGCGCAACAACTGATGGCTGGAACTCTTGCACACTGCAGTACCCGACCCGGACATCTGGATAAGTTAATGGTAATAGACGATGGCGCAATTATCATCAACAAGGCAACTGTAAACATCTCAGGTTACTCGGGCCCATCATCATCTATCTCGGGAACCTACCTAGTAAATTTCGATGACGACGTCATAATCAACGGAACTCGATACATCAACAAATATATTTTAAAACATGCCCACATGTAAATTACACCCAGGTCAACGATTCAGACGTGCCTTTACCTATAAAAGAATCTTTTGACAAAATGATCAAAAACAGATCAAATGCGTTTGCGGACCCAAATGAGTCCCTACCTTATAATATCAACACTGTGGCTACCATTCGAACAGACGATGTGCCAGTGTACTCAAAGTTATACCCATATCCCATGGGCGTAGCTGATTTTGTCAATTCAGAAGTTAAACAACTTCTCGAAAATGGCATCATCCGACAATCAAGATCGCCTTACAATAATCCCATCTGGGTTGTTGATAAAAAAGGTGTTGATGAGCTCGGACACAGAAAAAAGAGGATGGTCATCGACTTCAGGAAACTGAATGAAAAAACGGTGAACGACAAATACCCACTTCCTAATATTTCAGTTATATTAGCAAACATGGGTGAGGCCCAGTATTTTACAACACTGGACCTTAAATCAGGCTTTCACCAGATAGAACTGGCAGAAAGAGACAGGGAAAAAACCGCGTTTTCTGTAAACAATGGAAAGTACGAGTTTTGTAGGCTCCCATTCGGTCTGAAAAACGCACAGAGCATATTTCAGCGGGCTATCGATGATGTCCTTCGAGATGAAATAGGAAAAACTTGTCATGTCTATGTTGATGATGTGATAATTTATTCTGCAAATAAAGAGGACCATGTTAAACACATCAATTGGGTTTTAAAACGCCTCGAAGATGCTAACATGAGAGTGTCTCAGGAAAAGTCCAAGTTCTTCAAAAAAAGCGTGGAATATCTGGGATTCAATGTGTCCAGAGGTGGAATTCAAACTACACCAGAAAAAATTCAAGCTATCAAGAACTTTCAAATCCCAAAAACCCTGTTTGCCCTTAGATCATTCTTGGGATTAGCAAACTATTATAGGTGTTTCATTAAGGGATTCGCTGATACCGCCAGACCCCTAACGGACGTCTTAAAAGGCGACAATGGCAAAGTAAGTGCCAATCAGTCAAGAAAAGTAGTTATAGAACTAACACAAAAACAAATCGAGGCGTTCTGTAAATTAAGGGATATACTAGCCTCCGAGGATGTCATTTTGAGATATCCAGACTTTAAAAAACCCTTTGATTTAACAACAGATGCTTCGGGATACGGCATTGGGGCAGTCCTATCCCAGGAAGGTCGTCCCATAACTCTCATTTCACGAGCACTTCGTGGCAATGAACAAAATCTTGCGACAAATGAGCGAGAACTTTTGGCAATTGTATGGGCCTTAAAAAATCTTCGGAATTATTTGTATGGTGTACGAAACCTCAATATTTTTACAGACCATCAACCTCTGACATATGCAGTGTCAGAGAAAAACCCCAACGCAAAGATAAAACGCTGGAAAGCTTTTATCGACGAACATAATGCCAATATTATTTACAAACCTGGCAGAGAAAATTATGTTGCTGATGCATTGTCACGTCAAAACGTGAATGCTCTGGACTCTGATTCGCAATGTTCAGACATGGCTACAGTTCACAGTGAAGAATCCCTGACCTATACAATCGAAACCACTGATAAACCAGTAAATTGTTTTAGGAACCAAATAATAATCGAGGAAACTAACTCCCCTTCTGTTAGAGCATTCATACTCTTTCAGAACAAAACAAGACATATTATTGGGATTACGGATCGAAACAATCTTATTCAAATACTACGGGACGTAGTTAACACGGGAGTCGTCAATGGAATCCATTGCGAACTACCGATCCTTGCTTTTATCCAACACAACTTGATCGAACTTTTTCCATCAACAACATTTAGATACTCTAAGTATGTTGTGACAGATATCCCGGACAAAACAGAACAAAGAGAAATAGTAACAATTGAGCACAATAGAGCACATCGTGCGGCGCAAGAAAATGTAAAACAAATAATGCACGACTATTTCTTCTCTAACATGTCCAAACTGGCAAAGGAAGTTGTCGCAAACTGTAGAGTTTGCTCTATGGCTAAATACGACCGACATCCAAAGAAACAGATGTTAGGAAAAACACCAATTCCAACCTATATAGGAGAACGTCTACACATTGATGTATTTTCTACCGATCAGAAGTACTTCCTAACGTGTGTTGACAAATTTTCAAAGTTTGCCGTGACACAGCCAATTTGCTCGAGAGCAATTGTGGACATAAAAAAATCCAATCTTGCAGCTCGTAAATATCTTTCCCAGAATAAACACTATTTATTGCGATAACGAAAAGTCCTTGAATTCTGAGACGGTAAAATCTCTGTTATCAAAATTTCGCATTCAAATAGCAAATACGCCGCCCTCACATAGTGTTTCGAACGGTCAAGTTGAACGGTTTCACAGCACTTTAGCAGAAATTGCGCGCTGCATGAAACTTGACAAACACATAGACGACACCGTCGACCTGAATTTACTCTCAACAATTGAATATAATAAAACCATACATTCAGTGACTGGAATGAAACCAGTCGATGTTATTTGGTCAAACAACACTGAAACAGGAATACAGATAAGGGATAAACTTGAAAAGGCACAGTTTAAAAAAATGACACAGGAAAATAAAAGCCGAGAAAATAAGGAATACTTGGTAGGAGATAAAGTTTGGATAAAGTCAAACAAACGCTTAGGTAATAAGCTGACCCCATTATGCGTAGAAGGCATAATAGAAGCAGATTTAGGATCAACAGTCTTAATAAAAGGGAGGGTGGTCCATAAGGACAATATTAGGAAATAAGAAAATAACAATTAATATAAAAAATATCATTCTCTTATTTTAGATTAACATCAACATTGGCAGTACTTATAATGACGACTTTTACGACCGCAACTGTTAAACTGACTAACTACACACTTTCGGACTACATACCAGTAATAGACGGCGACGTTACCATTTGGGACGAGTACGGTTACCTCGGACACACAACGAACGTGACATCATACGAGACGTACGCAGACGAAACCAGACGGACCCTGGAACTGTTTAAACAAGCCCACATACGTAATGTGCTACTCACTGACCTCGGACATATCGAGACGCTAATAGCAACGCTTAAGGTAAACCATAGAAACCCTCGTAGCATTAACCTCTTAGGGACCGCACTAAAGGTTATAGCAGGGACTCCTGACTTTGACGACTGGGAACAAATTAAGTTCAGGCAATCACAAATATCAGATTCACAAAACTTACAGATCGAATTAAACAATAAATTTCAGACTAGACTCAACGAACTCACATAAATCGTCAATTCAATTAACAAGATAGAAGGAATTGACATAGATCATTTGTACGAAACAATCTTAGCAAAAAATAGAATGATTATATCAGATTTACAAAATTTAATTCTTACCGTAACCCTCTCTCAAATAAACCTGATCAACCCAGTAATGTTAGACAACATAGATATCAAGGAGATTACACTTAAGCACTTCACTAATATTAGCGTAACCGATTTATTAGAAGTTGCTAGTATTAAGGCTTTTCAAAGTAACGATATTTTGTATTTTTTAATTAAATATCCTATACCTAAGTTAGTATGTAAAAAAATAAATTTATTTCCTGTTCAACGATCCGGTAAGGTTTTGGATTTTGAGAAGACTAACATCGTAGCGGATTGCGGTACAGTTATATTTACAGTCGGTGAATGTAACGCATCAATAGGCACAACATTCTGCAGGAACTTAAAATCTTCTAGCTGTGCGCAACAACTGATGGCTGGAACTCTTGCACACTGCAGTACCCGACCCGGACATCTGGATAAGTTAATGGTAATAGACGATGGCGCAATTATCATCAACAAGGCAACTGTAAACATCTCAGGTTACTCGGGCCCATCATCATCTATCTCGGGAACCTACCTAGTAAATTTCGATGACGACGTCATAATCAACGGAACTCGATACATCAACAATTATGGTGTCCTTAGGAAAAAACCGGTAGTCTCAGCCGTCACCCAAATCAACGTAACAGTGCATCGGGAACACCTAAGCTTACCCTTCCTCCACGAAATGAGCCTAGTGAATTTGCAACACATTGGTCAATTAAAATCCACATTGACATACGGGCCCATATGGAGCTGAGCGATCACACTGGCAGTTGTCTTCGGTTTATTGATGCTCACGTACAAGATCCAACAACGCATCAAACAACGAGAGCGAAACACCATCATAAAAAACCTAAAAACAGTCGCTGAAAAGACCGAGGACGCTCTTAACTTAACAGAGGGAGGAGTTAACACCACTTAGGCGGGCATGGGCCAGCCGGATGCGCGTGCAAAAGAGTTGCGCCACTCAGCGGTTTGGAGTTCAACATAAGCAACAAAGTTGCATCCATCAACAGGGCAATATGATCCGTACGCCAAGTGGCCGTTGGAATGTCACGAGGCGCACGGTCAGCATTCTGCCGCATCGCTGCCCGCATCGCTGCCAGCAGTTGTAGCTTAGGTTATGCTTAGAATTGTATTCAACAAACAGTTTTGTAAGAACCTTGTATCGATCCAAACGGATCTGTGTTGCTAATCCAAACGGATTTATAATAAAATACAATAACGGAATTAACTTTGTTATAATTTATATTCCACAACATATGCTGCGCATGAATATTCTTCTGTTATAGGTTGAATATCCATGTTGGATTTTAGAAAGCTAAATATGAAGGGGCTGAAATTATTATGCCATTTTTCATTTGGTTCTCTTTTAAGAATAACTTCTGGGCGATCAAGTCCTGCCTGTAGAAGTTTGATATAATATTCATCTGGTGTAATATTATAATTGTGATAAAATGTTTCAAAAACAGTATAGTCATAATTCTCTAAGTTAGGTCTAATTTCTTTGTAATGTTTCCTGAGGGTTTCTAGTTTGAGCCACTTGTCGGCATAGGTTTTATTTTAAAATATATAAATAACTGAACTGAACTGTCGCGCCATCCACGTCTCGCATTCTCGCCACCGTCAATTTCTCCACCATTTTTGCATAGATGTGGGAGTTCCTCTGCATTGCCCTCAGCGCAATAAAGTTTTCATCCCACAATTCCATAAACAAATTCTCCATCCCTTGATCCCAATTAACATATTCTGACGAAAATCCATCTAAAAACAAAGTATATTAACTATTTTAAAAATAACATACAAAATTGCGCCTACTTTTTCAACCTTCAATCAGCTGTTTATTCGCTTTTTCGATGAAGCATCGCGACCGCGAACTACTTTCTCTTCAGTTATTCCTCAGTTAATATTTACGGTCAGTTTTACTTCAGTCAATTATCAAATAATATTCTAAATACAATAATGTTAGCACTGTTTCTGAGTCCGCCGCTTTCAGAACAACAGTTACCCATGATCTCTCAAAATTTAAATGAGAACGCTTTTTAATTGTGTGCATGTATTTAATGGAGCGCATGTTTGCGCTTATCATTTTGCTGCTGGCAAACGACAACATATTTAATTTTTAATATGATAGATGTAGAGAGTAGCCGGCTTTGACAGTCGATCCGCGCAGCTCTGCTGCTTGTATATATGTTATTTGCGTGAATGTGTGCTCACATGTATGAACTAGAGTCAGCCGTAATTTGTATTATATGATTATTGGTAAACAGGTGTATGTATGTAAATAACTTTCTTATTCATTTTACTTTTATCAAGAAACACCTATGTACATATATTATAATAATTTTAAAATTTGACAAAGCTATAATTTATAAATGTTATATATTTGCTGTGATGATTTGTTTTATGTTTATAACCAAGTCATATCAAAACAATTCTGTTAACATAAAGTATTTCTTACAAGCAGCAACAACAATGTTTCACCACCCACAAATCTATAAGCAATAAATATGTTTATTAAAATCATATATTAGAGTTTTTATTGACAATTATTGAATATTGGTCAAATGGGTATTTTTTCTTTGTGCAGTTTGTGCGTCTCAGCAACGTCAAGCCAGCACGTTGTTGTTTGGTTTCAGTTGCGCTTTGCATTCAACGGCCCGTCGATTAAAGGACAGACGAGTCAGTGGAAAGCAAGGGCAGTAAAATTGTTTAGTATTTGTATGCAAGTGCGTTTGATACATATGTATATTTCTTGCTGGCTCTGCATGCCGTGATTTTTGTTATGTTTGATATTTTTCCGTGTTGTGTGTCGGCGGCAAACAACATCTTTACCTTCGGTATCGATTATAACTAATCTAAGTTTTATGAAACTTTGGAAATATATTTATCTAAGGCATAATAAATTGAAGTGTCTTAATTGGGGCTCTACGATAACTGGGGGGCTGACAAATCGATAAGTTCGATTACTCAAAGCCAATGAATCAAAATTTTTGGAGCCACGTCATCCTATCCCGCCCCCAGCCCATCCGAAGTTTTAAATTAGAACCACTTATATCTTCCACAGTTTTTGAGCTAGACCCACCAAATTAGTGCCAAGATAGGTGATGATGGCTCCCAATTAAATTCATAAAAACTTTGGATGCCACACTCATCCATTCTGCTCTAGCCGCCGCCAACCGCCCCAACGCTTCGTTAAAAACTGGAATGCTTGTATCTTCCATAGTGTTTGAGCTAGAGTCACAAAAATTGGTAGAAAGATAACTGCTGACAACTCAACTGCATCAAAGTTTTGGAGAAACATCCCCACATTTCACAGCCTGCCGTGCATTTTGAAATTAGAAACGCATATACCTTTCCGTTTTTTAAACTAGGGCCACCAAACTTGGTGCCAACATTGGTGATGAAGAAAGCCAAATATTTGGATGCCGCTCGTCACCCATACCGCTCCCAGCCCACCTGACCCTATATTTTTCTAACTTTGAGCTAGAGTCACCACATTTGGTAGAAAAATAGCAATTCAGGACCCACGAAGATCTGCATACAAAATTTGGATCCCATCCCCACCCATAGCACCCACAGCCTCTCTTCCACCACCTTTTACAAACTTTGAGCTAGAGTCACTAAATTTGGTAGGAGGATAGCAATTGACATCCCACAAAGATCTGCATCAAAAATTTGAATGCCACTGTTATCGACTTTACCGCAGTAGGTTGCGTCCGACTGCAACGTTTCCACTTATATTTTTCCCCCATTTTTTGCGAAGTATTCTCAAAAAGTGGAAAATTTAACTTCCATTATCCCTGCCAGTATCACCTGGGTAACACGATTTACTCACGAAAAACTAAGATTAAAAAATTTCAGATGAGCCAGCATGGAAAAATGGGAGCTTGCTGCTATTGCCTGATTTTCAATATTTATACTTTGATGCCAAATGTGAGGAATTTATTAGTTTTGTATAATGTCCGTCATGGTGTTCTTCCGTCCGTATGAACCCAACTCTTAAAGCATGAGACTTGGAAACGAATAGATATCTTTGTCTATTGGCTGGTCAGCTAACGCCTAAAAGGGGGCTGAGATATCCATAAAAAAATAGCTACTGACATTCTTAAAAAAGCATCGAAGGTGCCGCGCACACCTTTTCAGCCCTAAGATCACCCAAATAATCAAACCCTAAACGCTTATATTTTCCAGTTTTGAGGTAGAGCCGTGAGATAGGTGATTTCGCCGCCAAAGATTTACAATAAACAAAAATTGAAGGCAACGCCTGCCCCTGCCGCCCACGTCCACTCTTTACAAATAGACTCTTAGCATATCGAGACTGATTTGCTAAAATAAAATATGCGCCAAAACGCAATTTTAAAGGAGAGTTTTTTCTTAATATTTTATAATTAGTTTAGTGGATTTGTGTCGCTTACGTTATAATTGACAGGCTAATATCTCCATGAATATGTACAATTGAAATGTAATATTATGGGTGCAGATGCGGTTAGTGTTTATAAACAAATTTGAATTAAACAAAATTTTCGATAAATGGCGCATACGTTATTATTGCAAATAAGGCTCGATATGTTTGATAACTGGTATCAGAGTTATTCACAGTCAGTTGCGTGCGAATGCAAAGGTTGACTGGATGTTCATAAAAATAAGACGCTTTATTTTTAGAATGTTGTATTTTCATGTTCAAATACTTTCACAAGATTAAAAAAAAAAAATCACAAAAATGGGCCCATTTTTGCACAAATTTTGTTACTGTTTTTTAATAAAGTTAATTTGTAATAAAATTTTTACTGGTTTTTTAGAACAAATGCAGTCAAATATGACACGCTTCTCCAGAGCATTGTTTAAGATTTTGAAGCAAAGCTCCGTATAAAGCCCGTTCTATTGGAAGTAAATCGTCAACAATGTTTTTTAATTGATAAGGATCCTGTGCTAGATCATATGCCTCAACAAAATTCTATGAATTGATAAGAAGAGTTGTGTATATGACATTTTTTGTAATTCAATTTAACTACCTCAGTATCCCGAAACTCGCAGTAGATGCGATCGAGGCTATATCGAAAATCTCGAATACATGTGTATGTGTTATTCCACGCATCTTGGCAATGGCAATCTGCATCTAAAGTACATTGCGCCAAATGATCGGATCGCTGTCCTGGACAGTGGGCATTATAAGTATTATCGTTTCCTTCGCCCCAATATTCAACGAACACTGGACGTATATGACTTTGATCCTGAGACAGCTGACTTCTTAAGGAACGACCATCAATAAATTTTGGGACCGACCTGCCTGCCCAGTCCAATATGGTCGGCACGAGGTCAAGCAAACTGACTGCTATATCATTAAAGAAGCCAGCCGGTACGTCAGGTCCCAAGATAAGTAGGGGAACTTTGATGTCTGTCTCATAGGGTTGTCGTTTATCAAAAGGCTGCGCAAATTGGCCCAAGTGATAACCATTATCCGAAGTGAAAATTATGTAAGTTTTTTTTAAGTTTTGAGTTTCATGAAGCACAGACACAAAGTCTTCCAACATTTCGTCAACTGCTAGCAGTGTTTCCCACCGTCTTTGAAAATACTTGTCTATTGTGACAACAGAATTCATTGGCAAATGTTGAGCAGATCCAACTAACCAATGCTTATCTACGGAAAATTATTAAATGAGAAAATATATCTGTGAAGCAAACTTACCTGGAACAGGTGCATTAAAACTCGGTGTGCGCAATGCATGAACTTCACCAAAAAATCGTTCATGACGTGGCGCTGGGATAAAAGGTGCGTGAGCGGCTGGCGGCGAAATCATTGCAAAAAAAGGTTTCTGTTGTCTTACCGTCATATTACGTAAAAAGGTTAGTGCTCTGTCCCTTAACAGATCCGTCAAATAAGTATCCGTGTAGCTAACATTTTGTTTATTTTCACGAAGTGTATAATTATAGTACCGCGAGTTTCCATGAAGGCCGTAAAAGTCATCCCAGCCAGGCGGAACGTAAGCTCCTCTATACTGGTTCAAATACTTGCCGGCAAAAAATGTTTGGTATCCATGTTCTTGCAGCAACACAGGCAGTGTGCGTCGCTCAGAAATTTCACGCCAGAAGTGTCCATTGCAGCCACCTATCCTGGAGTTGTTAAAGGTCCTGTGGTTGTGAGCATATTGACCAGTTAATATGCTTGCTCTGGAGGGACAGCAAATCGGTGTGTTGGTGAATGCATTCGTAAATTGTGTTCCCATCTTGCTAAACAGTTGAGTGGTTTTCTGTAGTGGATACATACCATGTAGCTCCACATCCTGATCATCAGTCAGTATTAAAAGAACATTTGGCTGAGCTACTTGTTCCATAATACCGAACGTATACTCGATATATAATATAACAATGAGTTCCACTAACACATGAACCTGTTTTGAAAAAACGTGCAGAAAAGTTTTTGTTTGAAAGTGAAAAAACCTTGCAATCGCACAAATCAACTACCGGACTTCCAGCTTTCCGTGTAAACCCATCAACAGAGAGATTAAGAATAGAACTTGCGAGGGGTGGGTGACTTGGAGGTCAGAGAAGAGGAAAATAGATGTCAACGACCAGAGTTTGGAATCGAGTTTTAGCTCATAGCAAGATATAGGCTTTCAGGTACGATTGACAGATTGAATATGCTCAGGTCTTCCGTCAATGTTGGAGCCATGCCCATAAAAATGCGCTGGAAGCGGTGAGCAGCAATTAATGCTTCAATAGCATGAATATCTTATAGTATAGTTTTCAATAATTTTAAGCAATATGAACACATGAATCCGAAATCTTAGGTTGCTAGGTCTTATGGTCTTTCAAATCGACACGCTCGTACAGATAGGCGTATGGACGGTTAGAAGGAAATGCTGTTTGAAAATATTAACACTTCATGGGGTCGCCGACCTTTTATCCATCCATTTGCAGAAAACAATCCTTATTACCCATTTCATGGGTTAAGGGTTCAAACACGTCAGGCTCATAAGACATAAATCAAGAAACGTCTGTCAAGCAAATAATGTTTTTGTTGGTTTCGTTCTCGGTAAGGTAAGATCTACAAATAAGCGAACTTTTTTTACAATATCTATTTTATAAATTTTGATTATTGGGGTAGTTATCAACATTTCAAATACCATGAAAATATTTTTTTTGTCAATTTGGAATTATTTAGCAACCATAAAATACAGATATTTTTACCATTGAGAATTGAATATTGACTTATGTCTGCGAAATCACTTATTTATGAAATTATATTTTATAATTGATATTTCTTTTATTGAGTAAGCTTGAAGAACGTGCGTCAAGTTAGCAAAGGTTTGCCAGCAAAGTTCATGAGTCGGAACCACGATTGAACATTGGCATGTTATGCGAACTTATGTGAACTTAATTGAACTGAAACTTAGAAATCAGCTGATCAGTTCAACTAAACATCAATCACTGTTTGCTGGTTACCCAAAACTCGAACTGAATTGAACTGAATTGGAAACCTGCAGAAAACAGAATTTTTAGTTCCAGTTCATATTTCAGTTCATGTTACGATCCAATTACATTGAACCGCTGGCTTAAAATGGACGTGCATAAACATATTTGGTTGGTGCAGGTAAATGATTTTTTATACAATAAAGCTAGCAAACAATTTAAGGATCCGGCAAAGACGAGATAAAGAACTGCCCAACAACGTTAGCTTCAGTTTAAGCAGTGGTTTTGACATTCAATTGTGCAGAAAAATTTAGATTCATCCAAATTCTTGATTTTGCTGAAGTTTTTTCTGTAATAACCAGCGACATTCCAATCCGTATTCAATGGCCGAACTGATCATGTTAATTTTTAGGTTCAAGCTTAGTTCACGTTTGGGTAATCGCTTAGTTTTCATATACCAATTCACGCTCATGTTCAATTCAAATTCAGTTCAAGTCAAGTTCGGGTAACTGGGCCTTACAATATATATTGATGCAGAAATGTAAAAATATGAATTATTTATTGTTTTAATTTATCGTTTTGCATATTCCAGCTTTAACAAGTAGAAACGTTGCAGTCGAACGCAACCGATTGCTGTATACTCTATACCAGTAAAAAACCAATAAATAGAGACCTGATTTAAATGGGGTGTGGATACGGCTGGAGTGTACACTGCCTTATAGATTGTATGATGGAGAAGGGGATTTTAAAAAAATATCTTCCTTCCATATTTTGTGCCTCTAGCTCAAAGTTTGTAAAATATGGGGAAGGGGGGCTGAGAGCAAACATGGTTGGGGGGCGTGGCATCCAAATGTTTGCTGCTGATCCATGAATGATGTCAATTGCCATCCTGCTACCAAGTTTGGTGACTCTGGCTCAAAGTATGGCATCCAAATTTTGTTGGGTTTCTTCATCTCCAATCTTAACATTAAATTTGGTGGCTCTAGCTCAAAAGCTGTGGAAGATATAGTCATTTCTTATTGTCAACAGCGGGGGTGTTGGGTAACATAGAGGCGTGGCTCAAACAGTTTGGAAGATAAACTCATAACCATTTTTAGCGAAGCGTTGGGGTGATTGGGGGCGGCTAATTCAGTACGGATACGCGTGGCATCCAAAGTATTTTTGCGTTTGTTTGGAGGTTGTCATCACCAATATTTGCACTAAGGTTGGTGACTCTAGCTATAAGGCATTTCTCGATTTGCTAGCTCTCCAGTTATCGTAGAACCCCAATATTGACACTTTTTTTGTCCCGGCCATAGATAAAGATATGTGCAATGTTTCAAGTCTCTAGGTTGAAGGGTGTGGAAAAAAGTTGCGTTCACACAGACATTGCACAAACCCAATATACTCTTTACCTTCGGTATCGAGTATAAAATTTATTACAGTTATTGGTTGTTGGTCAACATTTGGCTCGAACGTTGCGCGCAAGGGATAGTGAAACAAAAATCTGCTCTCGCGTCTGCTCACACTTGTGCAAATCATACAAGAGGTCTAGCACCGGCACCCTGAGACGCAAAAACTCTTTAAGCTCTTGTTAGCAATTGCACAGTCTATATATTAGACAATCTGTTTATAAAGTGAAAATATTGTGCTATTAAGGGCCGGTTTCTCAATGTCCGGTTAGCGCAACTATCCCAAGTTTAGTCAAAATTGAGTTTCTCTATGTTCGTTTGGGGCTTAGCGAGCGATAAACTTAACTGATGCCTGAGCGCCGGCTAACATTTATGCTTCGTTAAAGGGCCGTTATAAATACCGCTAAAACCATCGTTAGGCAAACATTTGCATTGTATTTATTTTATTATTATCAAATATATTTTGATTTGACTCCACAAGAACATCAACTGCATGCTCCTCAGCAACCGAAACATTTTTCTTACGTTGCCGTTTATATTTTTCAAACGGGCTCCATAAAATTAATGTTTTAAGCATTTGTTTTTTTGGCAGCCACAAAACAAAATAAATACCATACCAAACAGGTGATTTCCACGAAATGGGTTGGCAGCACCATTAGCGCGATAGTATCTGAACGAATTAGGTTAACTTTGCATTGAGAAAACCAAACTGGTTAAACACGAGCATTAATATAATGCCGAGATTAACTAATTGGCACTTTAACTGGACATTGAGAAACCGGCCCTAAGCAAATCATCGTTTCTAGTCTTTTTCGCGGAAACAGAAGCATGTAATAAGTGCTGCGTTGAAAAATCTGTTTCGGATGCAAGATCACTTGCTAATTAATGTTTCAAACGCATTCCAGCCTGGGTATAACTAAGTGTTGGTCTACCCATTTTAGAGGGAGATGGATCCGTAAGCTCTTCATCCAAGGTAATAATAATCGCCTGCGAAAGCCACCTTGAATGATTAACTTTAAACCTTGCCATCGTACGGTTGCATTTAAGCAAATATTTCTTAACGTGTGCAATGAAACTGCGCACAGTTTTCTCAATTTGATCAACGTGTGAGTTGCTGACTTGGTTTTTGTTAATTTTTTCCAACACCAACTTCGTTACGGCAGAGTCATCACGTCCGTTGTTGTCCCAAACCTCCAGCAATGTTAAGCGGGGAAACTCATACTCGGCTGCAATATTCCATTTTTTTCGAAAACGTGCCAGAAAAGGCAAAAGATGTTATAATCACCGTAATCTAAATACTTTAACGAAAAACATACCAATTTTAGTTGCTCGCCAACGCGCGCCGGGAATAAGTAACACTCCACAGAACACAACTACATTTGCTAAATTTCAGCTGTAAAAATACTCCAACAACAGTTGACGATACACGACAAAACATATATAAACCAACATACAACGTTAAATCAACATACCTGTACGTTTATTTTCCATATTTCCAAATTGTTTTCACTTTAAAGAACAAGCCGCAACAATAGCACAAAGTTTAAGATAATTACGTTTGTATTTCGATAAGTCAAGCAAACAATTGGTCAGCTGACTTTGTTTGCGCGGCAATTTCAAACCGCAAACTTTAAAAAATTTTACGAAACATTTTAATATTCTCTTGAGTATGCATAATAGAAAAAAACATTCATTTTTGAGTTTTTAAAATATAAAAAAATATACTTTATGCACAAATTTCGGACTTTTTGCCCATAGTGCACTGGACAATTGGGTACTGAGGCTGTCTTCGCCTCCCCCAATTATGAGGAGACCTGCCCCAGGTTGTCCGGAGGCTACATGAACCAAGAACAGCCAACAGCCCGGTTTTCAATTCGTCGTTTCGGACTAGTACTCCGAAACCGTTGGATGACTTCAAAAATGATACGGACCTCGATGAAATACTTGCAGAAATGGATTATTTATTTTAACTTTATATATATACATATCTATTAAATATAAAAATTTATTGATTTAATAAAAAAAAAAAAACAAATTTTTCATGGCTGTTATTATTTTTATTTAGATGTTTTTTTTTTTATTTCAGGTTTTTATTTCAGGTTTTTTATTTCAGGTTTTTTAAATATTATATATATTTTTTTTTACAGAATTATTTCTTTTTGTCTTAGGTACATTTTTCTAAAAAATTTAATGTATATACATTTTTTATTTTTTAAATAAAGAATACAGTTTAAAACAATATAGTGGATTTATGTTTTTTTTATTTGTTATTATATACTATATATTATATATTATATTTTCAGAATTTTCTATTTGTCTTAGATAGATTTTCTCAAAAAAAAAATGTTTATTTGTATTGTTTTTATTTTATTTCATTTTTTAAGTAAAGTATATAAAGCTATAAAGTTATTTGGGAACCAATTTTATAATGACCCCAGGCATAGGAATTTATACCGTCAGACCTTATTTTTCGTTTATCATCATTTGAGCTTAAAGTAGTTTTTTTTATCTTATGTGTATACAAGTTGTGGATTTTAGAACTAAACAACATCATTTCATCTTTGAATATCTTTTTATCAAATAGGCATTCCTTATAACTATTTATAGAAAGCTTATCTAATGCAGACTTCTTAACATGCTAGATTTTTTAATACATCCACCCCCCTCAAGAGACAATGAACAGTTCTCATCCTTCATCATACCCAAAACCTTTTTATTACACCTTTTAATCCCATATAACTTTGCTAACTCCTCAGGGTATTCGGACGTATCAAACCTCATTTCTACATCTTGACCAATATCTGCATAAAAATCTTTAGTCTGTATTGAATATATGAAGGAGTCTGTATCCATATAATTCAAGGTGACTTTTTCTTAAAATTTAGGTTTTATATAGTCATAATGAAAACCATACATCTGCCATTTGGAAAGTTCTAAAACTGTAAACCCTAAATACATTAGTTTGTCATAAACATTATGGAGACGCTTCATTTGAATAGCAAACATATCTTCAGAAAATTGCGCAGAGCTATGAAAACTAGCCTTAGAAATAAGCGAACGTGCCCCTAATCGATTGCAATTTGTTGATTCCAACGAAGTGACAATTTTAACATCTTTACGTTTTTCAACGTTCTCCATTGTTTTCCCATAGACTTCTAAACTTTATCCATACTCAGAATTTTCCTCTATTTGAGCAACATTTAATGCTGCGATCTCAGTCTCACTCATCCATTGAAAACCAGTGTATGGCAGACTCTGAGACATTGCCCAACCATATAAATTATTTGCATCTAGATACATTAAATATTCGGATGGTTTGTTTGCGTCATACGCATCGATATACATGTGGTTGGCTTTTGAGTACCGTTTGCAGCACTGCACCAAACCACCCCTAATACCATTCTGAATAAACCGATACATATCTATATCAGTAAGAAGATCTAATTCTATTTCGGTGGTCTTAAGCATAGCAACCCACGATAGACCGGGTGTGGTATAATAATGCGCAGGATCGAGAGAATAAATTTTCTTACATATTGCGCGAAAATTTTGAAAAACATCAGTCAATAAAAGAACATCTGTTTTGAGATAAAGCTCCATATATTCTTTTAATGACTGGCAGTTGAAAACTTTCCATATATGTTGTGCAGGTAAATAGTCCTCAGGCGAACATTCTTTATTAGTCAAACTGTTAAAGAACTTCTCCCTTGGAGGTGGACAGGTTTCGGCCAGTCGGCTTTCTGAATCTAAAAACTCGTATTGAAAAACTCCCTTTCTACGCAATAAATTAAACTCCTACTCACAGGGATAAAAACGTCTTACACTCTCAAAAGATTTCGTACTCAAATTACTACTTAAGGCATCTAAGCTGGTTGCCATAAAGCGAAACGTGTCCAAAAATCGAATTTCTAAATTCTTATCATGGGATGCTATGTATGTAAATTTGGAGAGTGATATGTTCAACTCCTTATTAAGTGGGAGAAGTTTAATATCACCCTCCACTTTGTTAAGTTCCCTTATGAAAAGATGAGAGTCAGACAATTAACTGCGTTACGAAAACTGGTTTCCTCTTCTGTACTCATTGTTATAGGTTTAACATTTGAAAGGTAAGAGGTACAAATTTCAGTTACATCTCTAATGAGAGATGTAACAAATTTAATACCTGTATCATTTCCTGTCTCTAATACAAATTTATCTAATGATGGGTCAAAGGAGCACTTAATATAGTACGAGAATGCTATGGGCTCATCCAAAGTCGTAGCTGTAACATTCTCACTCACTTTCGAGTTGAGGGGGGTTAGTATGCATTCGAAGTCTGCATAAGCTACAAAGGGTACGTCTTAACTACGATTGAAATTCTTAAATCTAAGACTTGCTTTGTCAAAAGTTGGTAGCGATGAAACCATCTTGCCGCAGTTGCTCCGGTGCTCCGTAGACAACTTCTCGTTGTGCGAGAAGTTGAGGCAGGTGTTGCAGAAATACAGATGATGGCTATTTGCGGTTACCTGTGAGCTAACCAGTCTGAAAGTATGAAAGAAAAAGAAAATTTACTAGTACTGCAAATTAAAATGAAATAGATATTTAGTGATGAATCTTACCTTGATAAACTCTTTATCCAAACAAAATGTGCTCGTCCATCACTCTCCAAAAGCAACAAGCTGATATGGTTTTCCAGTTCATCCCTGTTAAATAGAGTGGGCCAACCACTTTTCCTTTTTTTTTCCTCATCAAATCCAAAAACGTTGATACTAATAGTGGACTTTCTCATTTCGAAACACTTTGATTTGTGAAAGGGGAAGCGGAAACTCCAACTCCTCAAAATCTAATGTAAGATTCTCACTTACATAGATTCTTGAGCTATTTATATTGATGTTGTAATTCATACATCTTTCCTTATTTTTTTTTTAATCGTTAAAAGCTGCTATTAAAGCCCATTCAAAACAAAATTCATCCTGGTTTCTCACATTCACAAGCGCCTTTTTAACCCTCAACACATTTGGAGTTTCAATATAATTTGAAACTTTTAATGGAGTGTATTTATTTAGATTACATTTCAATCTAATAATCTGTGTCATTGTCCATCCGCTGTCCCTTTCCTGGAACTCATCCATTTTTTGCTGAATGAGTTCAGCATGTAGATTATAGACCTCTTCTATTCTACATCCGGGCGTTAGAATGCACATAGGCGTTTGGTGTGATTTTATTTGCATCACCATTTCATCGTGGTGGAATTTAATGTATTCCGCAAATAGCTCAAAGTTTATCTTACACGATGTGTGTAAAGATAAAACGTTGGCTATAATTGGAATTAGATTTGATTAGGCATTAGTGAGGAATTCTTGAGGATCGAGAATTTCCTCACGCCTGTTATCAAACGATAACGTGAGAATGCGGTTTTTAAACCCACCTGAAATCTGCTTAACATCACTATTCACAGGTATAAAAACACGCATTTTGTGGGTATTGGATCTTAAATGTCCATTCCACTTTGAAAAAAGTAGAACAAGTAAGAAGGCTCTAGTCGGGATAGCCCGACTAGAAGATACCCTGAACCCAGTTGCAGTCCTTGCGTCCTAAAAGTATGCTTCAAATTATGATCACTTTAAACAAAACTCATTGCTGACTTAACTTTACGATATCTCTGGTGTTTCTTAACCGATTTAGACGAAATTTTGAGAAAAGTTCTATCGTTACCCATTACACTAATCCCCATTTTTACATTTTCCAAATTCGATATTTTTTTGTTATCGATTCCATGTGTATATCGAAAACCAGAGTAGTTATCGATAATTTGAAGCAAACTTGTTCTGCTTATGGTATAGGAGAACTTATATTCAAAATCTGAAGTCTCTAGCTCTTGTAGTCTCTGAGATCTACGCGTTCATACAGACGGACAGACGGACGGACAGACGGACATGGCCATATCGACTCGGCTATTGATACTGATCAAGAATATATATACTTTATGGGGTCGGAGATGCTTCCTTCTGCCAGTTACATACTTTTGCACAAAACCATTATACCCTGATTTACCCATTTTATGGGTTCAGGGTATAAAAATCGTACATGTACTACACCACGTAGAATGGGAGGTGATGACGGTGGGTGTCTTGGTGGAGGTGGTAGGGGTGGTGTTGAGGTAGGCTGGGTTACCGGAAAGAAAGTAGTTATGGGTGGCGGAAGTGTTTGCATAACACTCGGCTAGAGCGTTTAGGCAGGCTGTGCTGCAAATCGTTTTCCTCCAGGTTCCTGGAGTGTTTGGTGCTGCGCTGTCCTTAAAGCATTTCGCTAAGGCGTTTAGGGAGGCAGTGGTTACACAATTTTGTTGTTGTTTGAAGACATTTTAATATATTTTTTATTTTAGTATACTTTTTGAAAAATAAAAAACACCAGTGAATGAAATCACTTTAATTGAAAACAAAACTAGAAGTTACACTTATGAATTTTCTGAGCTAGTGATTTTAATTCAACCAAACTAGCTCTTTTATTGATTTTGAAGCCAAGCCAGGACATAAGATTTTCCTAGCAGTTGACCAATAATCAAAACAGATATAAATAAGCAAAGGTTAGAAACGTACGCACCAAAAAAGTTGAGTGCGTGTACGCAAATAAGAGAGGACGCTAAACATTTTAAGTGACAAGCCTATAGGATTGGCTCGGAGAATTCATCATTGAAGGGGACCAATCAATTAACATCCTACCTGCATTTCATAGACGTCCGTGTTTTAATATAAGCAGTATCACTTTCCCCCTCTATCACTTTCCCCCTCTATCACTTTCCCCCTCTATCACTTTCGCTATGACTCACATGGATGTTCCTGTTGTTTTTGGTATTGCAGTTGACCATAACAATGCGAGCGGCTCTATGATTTTACTTGTCCTTGTATATGATCTGTCTGCAGGAGTGCAAAGCAGCGCCGTCAAACCGGCGCACACTTGACTCCTATATAATATTTGCTAGCTAAAAAATGAGCGCTCGCACATTAAACAGGCGCCCAGTTGTAATTGACAGGCTACGTTATAATTGACAGGCTAATATCTCCATGAATATGTACAATTGAAATGTAATATTATGGGTGCAGATGCGGTTAGTGTTTATAAACAAATTTGAATTAAACAAAATTTTCGATAAATGGCGCATACGTTATTATTGCAAATAAGGCTCGATATGTTTGATAACTGGTATCAGAGTTATTCACAGTCAGTTGCGTGCGAATGCAAAGGTTGACTGGATGTTCATAAAAATAAGACGCTTTATTTTTAGAATGTTGTATTTTCATGTTCAAATACTTTCACAAGATTAAAAAAAAAAAATCACAAAAATGGGCCCATTTTTGCACAAATTTTGTTACTGTTTTTTAATAAAGTTAATTTGTAATAAAATTTTTACTGGTTTTTTAGAACAAATGCAGTCAAATATGACACGCTTCTCCAGAGCATTGTTTAAGATTTTGAAGCAAAGCTCCGTATAAAGCCCGTTCTATTGGAAGTAAATCGTCAACAATGTTTTTTAATTGATAAGGATCCTGTGCTAGATCATATGCCTCAACAAAATTCTATGAATTGATAAGAAGAGTTGTGTATATGACATTTTTTGTAATTCAATTTAACTACCTCAGTATCCCGAAACTCGCAGTAGATGCGATCGAGGCTATATCGAAAATCTCGAATACATGTGTATGTGTTATTCCACGCATCTTGGCAATGGCAATCTGCATCTAAAGTACATTGCGCCAAATGATCGGATCGCTGTCCTGGACAGTGGGCATTATAAGTATTATCGTTTCCTTCGCCCCAATATTCAACGAACACTGGACGTATATGACTTTGATCCTGAGACAGCTGACTTCTTAAGGAACGACCATCAATAAATTTTGGGACCGACCTGCCTGCCCAGTCCAATATGGTCGGCACGAGGTCAAGCAAACTGACTGCTATATCATTAAAGAAGCCAGCCGGTACGTCAGGTCCCAAGATAAGTAGGGGAACTTTGATGTCTGTCTCATAGGGTTGTCGTTTATCAAAAGGCTGCGCAAATTGGCCCAAGTGATAACCATTATCCGAAGTGAAAATTATGTAAGTTTTTTTTAAGTTTTGAGTTTCATGAAGCACAGACACAAAGTCTTCCAACATTTCGTCAACTGCTAGCAGTGTTTCCCACCGTCTTTGAAAATACTTGTCTATTGTGACAACAGAATTCATTGGCAAATGTTGAGCAGATCCAACTAACCAATGCTTATCTACGGAAAATTATTAAATGAGAAAATATATCTGTGAAGCAAACTTACCTGGAACAGGTGCATTAAAACTCGGTGTGCGCAATGCATGAACTTCACCAAAAAATCGTTCATGACGTGGCGCTGGGATAAAAGGTGCGTGAGCGGCTGGCGGCGAAATCATTGCAAAAAAAGGTTTCTGTTGTCTTACCGTCATATTACGTAAAAAGGTTAGTGCTCTGTCCCTTAACAGATCCGTCAAATAAGTATCCGTGTAGCTAACATTTTGTTTATTTTCACGAAGTGTATAATTATAGTACCGCGAGTTTCCATGAAGGCCGTAAAAGTCATCCCAGCCAGGCGGAACGTAAGCTCCTCTATACTGGTTCAAATACTTGCCGGCAAAAAATGTTTGGTATCCATGTTCTTGCAGCAACACAGGCAGTGTGCGTCGCTCAGAAATTTCACGCCAGAAGTGTCCATTGCAGCCACCTATCCTGGAGTTGTTAAAGGTCCTGTGGTTGTGAGCATATTGACCAGTTAATATGCTTGCTCTGGAGGGACAGCAAATCGGTGTGTTGGTGAATGCATTCGTAAATTGTGTTCCCATCTTGCTAAACAGTTGAGTGGTTTTCTGTAGTGGATACATACCATGTAGCTCCACATCCTGATCATCAGTCAGTATTAAAAGAACATTTGGCTGAGCTACTTGTTCCATAATACCGAACGTATACTCGATATATAATATAACAATGAGTTCCACTAACACATGAACCTGTTTTGAAAAAACGTGCAGAAAAGTTTTTGTTTGAAAGTGAAAAAACCTTGCAATCGCACAAATCAACTACCGGACTTCCAGCTTTCCGTGTAAACCCATCAACAGAGAGATTAAGAATAGAACTTGCGAGGGGTGGGTGACTTGGAGGTCAGAGAAGAGGAAAATAGATGTCAACGACCAGAGTTTGGAATCGAGTTTTAGCTCATAGCAAGATATAGGCTTTCAGGTACGATTGACAGATTGAATATGCTCAGGTCTTCCGTCAATGTTGGAGCCATGCCCATAAAAATGCGCTGGAAGCGGTGAGCAGCAATTAATGCTTCAATAGCATGAATATCTTATAGTATAGTTTTCAATAATTTTAAGCAATATGAACACATGAATCCGAAATCTTAGGTTGCTAGGTCTTATGGTCTTTCAAATCGACACGCTCGTACAGATAGGCGTATGGACGGTTAGAAGGAAATGCTGTTTGAAAATATTAACACTTCATGGGGTCGCCGACCTTTTATCCATCCATTTGCAGAAAACAATCCTTATTACCCATTTCATGGGTTAAGGGTTCAAACACGTCAGGCTCATAAGACATAAATCAAGAAACGTCTGTCAAGCAAATAATGTTTTTGTTGGTTTCGTTCTCGGTAAGGTAAGATCTACAAATAAGCGAACTTTTTTTACAATATCTATTTTATAAATTTTGATTATTGGGGTAGTTATCAACATTTCAAATACCATGAAAATATTTTTTTTGTCAATTTGGAATTATTTAGCAACCATAAAATACAGATATTTTTACCATTGAGAATTGAATATTGACTTATGTCTGCGAAATCACTTATTTATGAAATTATATTTTATAATTGATATTTCTTTTATTGAGTAAGCTTGAAGAACGTGCGTCAAGTTAGCAAAGGTTTGCCAGCAAAGTTCATGAGTCGGAACCACGATTGAACATTGGCATGTTATGCGAACTTATGTGAACTTAATTGAACTGAAACTTAGAAATCAGCTGATCAGTTCAACTAAACATCAATCACTGTTTGCTGGTTACCCAAAACTCGAACTGAATTGAACTGAATTGGAAACCTGCAGAAAACAGAATTTTTAGTTCCAGTTCATATTTCAGTTCATGTTACGATCCAATTACATTGAACCGCTGGCTTAAAATGGACGTGCATAAACATATTTGGTTGGTGCAGGTAAATGATTTTTTATACAATAAAGCTAGCAAACAATTTAAGGATCCGGCAAAGACGAGATAAAGAACTGCCCAACAACGTTAGCTTCAGTTTAAGCAGTGGTTTTGACATTTAATTGTGCAGAAAAATTTAGATTCATCCAAATTCTTGATTTTGCTGAAGTTTTTTCTGTAATAACCAGCGACATTCCAATCCGTATTCAATGGCCGAACTGATCATGTTAATTTTTAGGTTCAAGCTTAGTTCACGTTTGGGTAATCGCTTAGTTTTCATATACCAATTCACGCTCATGTTCAATTCAAATTCAGTTCAAGTCAAGTTCGGGTAACTGGGCCTTACAATATATATTGATGCAGAAATGTAAAAATATGAATTATTTATTGTTTTAATTTATCGTTTTGCATATTCCAGCTTTAACAAGTAGAAACGTTGCAGTCGAACGCAACCGATTGCTGTATACTCTATACCAGTAAAAAACCAATAAATAGAGACCTGATTTAAATGGGGTGTGGATACGGCTGGAGTGTACACTGCCTTATAGATTGTATGATGGAGAAGGGGATTTTAAAAAAATATCTTCCTTCCATATTTTGTGCCTCTAGCTCAAAGTTTGTAAAATATGGGGAAGGGGGGCTGAGAGCAAACATGGTTGGGGGGCGTGGCATCCAAATGTTTGCTGCTGATCCATGAATGATGTCAATTGCCATCCTGCTACCAAGTTTGGTGACTCTGGCTCAAAGTATGGCATCCAAATTTTGTTGGGTTTCTTCATCTCCAATCTTAACATTAAATTTGGTGGCTCTAGCTCAAAAGCTGTGGAAGATATAGTCATTTCTTATTGTCAACAGCGGGGGTGTTGGGTAACATAGAGGCGTGGCTCAAACAGTTTGGAAGATAAACTCATAACCATTTTTAGCGAAGCGTTGGGGTGATTGGGGGCGGCTAATTCAGTACGGATACGCGTGGCATCCAAAGTATTTTTGCGTTTGTTTGGAGGTTGTCATCACCAATATTTGCACTAAGGTTGGTGACTCTAGCTATAAGGCATTTCTCGATTTGCTAGCTCTCCAGTTATCGTAGAACCCCAATATTGACACTTTTTTTGTCCCGGCCATAGATAAAGATATGTGCAATGTTTCAAGTCTCTAGGTTGAAGGGTGTGGAAAAAAGTTGCGTTCACACAGACATTGCACAAACCCAATATACTCTTTACCTTCGGTATCGAGTATAAAATTTATTACAGTTATTGGTTGTTGGTCAACATTTGGCTCGAACGTTGCGCGCAAGGGATAGTGAAACAAAAATCTGCTCTCGCGTCTGCTCACACTTGTGCAAATCATACAAGAGGTCTAGCACCGGCACCCTGAGACGCAAAAACTCTTTAAGCTCTTGTTAGCAATTGCACAGTCTATATATTAGACAATCTGTTTATAAAGTGAAAATATTGTGCTATTAAGGGCCGGTTTCTCAATGTCCGGTTAGCGCAACTATCCCAAGTTTAGTCAAAATTGAGTTTCTCTATGTTCGTTTGGGGCTTAGCGAGCGATAAACTTAACTGATGCCTGAGCGCCGGCTAACATTTATGCTTCGTTAAAGGGCCGTTATAAATACCGCTAAAACCATCGTTAGGCAAACATTTGCATTGTATTTATTTTATTATTATCAAATATATTTTGATTTGACTCCACAAGAACATCAACTGCATGCTCCTCAGCAACCGAAACATTTTTCTTACGTTGCCGTTTATATTTTTCAAACGGGCTCCATAAAATTAATGTTTTAAGCATTTGTTTTTTTGGCAGCCACAAAACAAAATAAATACCATACCAAACAGGTGATTTCCACGAAATGGGTTGGCAGCACCATTAGCGCGATAGTATCTGAACGAATTAGGTTAACTTTGCATTGAGAAAACCAAACTGGTTAAACACGAGCATTAATATAATGCCGAGATTAACTAATTGGCACTTTAACTGGACATTGAGAAACCGGCCCTAAGCAAATCATCGTTTCTAGTCTTTTTCGCGGAAACAGAAGCATGTAATAAGTGCTGCGTTGAAAAATCTGTTTCGGATGCAAGATCACTTGCTAATTAATGTTTCAAACGCATTCCAGCCTGGGTATAACTAAGTGTTGGTCTACCCATTTTAGAGGGAGATGGATCCGTAAGCTCTTCATCCAAGGTAATAATAATCGCCTGCGAAAGCCACCTTGAATGATTAACTTTAAACCTTGCCATCGTACGGTTGCATTTAAGCAAATATTTCTTAACGTGTGCAATGAAACTGCGCACAGTTTTCTCAATTTGATCAACGTGTGAGTTGCTGACTTGGTTTTTGTTAATTTTTTCCAACACCAACTTCGTTACGGCAGAGTCATCACGTCCGTTGTTGTCCCAAACCTCCAGCAATGTTAAGCGGGGAAACTCATACTCGGCTGCAATATTCCATTTTTTTCGAAAACGTGCCAGAAAAGGCAAAAGATGTTATAATCACCGTAATCTAAATACTTTAACGAAAAACATACCAATTTTAGTTGCTCGCCAACGCGCGCCGGGAATAAGTAACACTCCACAGAACACAACTACATTTGCTAAATTTCAGCTGTAAAAATACTCCAACAACAGTTGACGATACACGACAAAACATATATAAACCAACATACAACGTTAAATCAACATACCTGTACGTTTATTTTCCATATTTCCAAATTGTTTTCACTTTAAAGAACAAGCCGCAACAATAGCACAAAGTTTAAGATAATTACGTTTGTATTTCGATAAGTCAAGCAAACAATTGGTCAGCTGACTTTGTTTGCGCGGCAATTTCAAACCGCAAACTTTAAACAAGTAGAAACGTTGCAGTCGGACGCACCCGACTGCGGTATACTCGATACCAGTAGTAAAACAGATTAAAAGAGAGAGCTGATTGCAATGGTGTGTGGATACGGCAGGGGTGTATGCTGCTGCAGGGGTGTATGCTGCCTCAAAGATTGTCTGGTGCAGATGGGGATGCCAAAAATCTATCTTCCTTCCAAATTTGGTGATTCTAGCTCAAAGTTAGAAGAATATGGTGGATGGTAGGCTTGGGGAGGTATGGGGGGGGGGGGGGGCTTCGCATCAAAATTTTAGCTGAAGATCTGTGTATGATGTCAATTGCTATCCTCATACCAAATTTGGTGACTCTAGCTCAAAAATAGTAAAATTTGTGGGAAGGGGGGATGGGGTTGGTAAGGGGGGGCGTGGCATCCAAACTTTTGCTGCAGATCTATTTATGATGTCAATAGCTATTCTCAAACCGAATTTGGTGACTCTAGCTCAAAGTTAGTAGAATTTGGTAGAAGGTGGGCTGGGTGCTGGGGGCTGGTATGGGGGGGGCGTGGCGTCCAAAGTTTTTCTGCAGATCTGTTTATGATGTTAATTGCTATCCTCATACCAAATTTGGTGGCTCTAGCTCAAAGTTAGTAGAATATGGTGGAAGGGGGGCTGGGGGCGGTATGGGTGGGTGGCGCCATCCACTTTTTTTGGGTTTCTTCATCACCTATCTTGGCCCCAAATTTGGCGGCTCTAGCTCAAAAAATGTGGAAAATATAGGCGTTTTTGATTTCAAAATGCAGGGGGCTCGGGTTCAGGGGGGGCGCGGCTCCAAAACTTTAATGCAGTTTTTTGGGGATTGTTATTAGCTATCTTCCTACCAAATTTGGTGACTCTAGCCTTAACGCTTTGGAAAATACACGCATTCCCGTTTTTAGTGAAGCATTGGGGCGGTTTGGGGCAGCTTGGTCAGTATGGATTGGCGTGGCATCCAAAGTTTTTATGCATTTATTTTGGGACTATAATCACCTATTTTGGCACAAAATTTGGTGGCTCTAACTCAAAAACTGTAAAAGATATAAGCATTTCTGTTTTTCAACTGCGGGGGGGCTGGGGGCGGAATGGGTGGGTGGGGCTCCAAAACTTTGATGCAGTTTTTGGGGGGTCGTAACCAGTTATCTACCTACCAAATTTTGTGACTCTAGCTCAAACACTATGGAAGATACACGCACTACCGTTTTTAGCGAAGCGTTGGGGTGGTTGAGGGCGGATAGGGCAGTATAGATGGGCGTGGCATCCAAAGTTGTAATGAATTGGGTTCGAGATCGTTACCACCTATCTTGGTACCAAATTTGGAGGGTCTAGCTCAAAAACTGTAGTAGATATGGGCATTTTTAGTGTTAAATTGCGGGGGGGCTGGGGGCGGTATGGGTGGGCGTGGCTCCAAAATTTTTGATGCAGTTTTCTGGGGATTGTTAGTAGCTATTTTCTCCCCAAATTTGGTAGTTCTAGCTGTAAGGGCTTGCGAAATAGCTGGATCTATCGATTTTGCGTTATCGAGTTTATCGATTTGCCAGCCCCCTAGTTATCGTAGAACTCCAATCTTGACACTTTAATTTACTATGCCATAGATAAACAGATTTGCAAAGTTTGAAGTCTCTAACTTGAAGGGTGTGGAAAAAAGTTGCGAACATACAGACGGACAGACGGACAGACGGACAGACACCATGACGGACATTGCACAAACCCAATATACTCTTTACCTTCGGTATCGAGTATAAAAATTTTACGAAACATTTTAATATTCTCTTGAGTATGCATAATAGAAAAAAACATTCATTTTTGAGTTTTTAAAATATAAAAAAATATACTTTATGCACAAATTTCGGACTTTTTGCCCATAGTGCACTGGACAATTGGGTACTGAGGCTGTCTTCGCCTCCCCCAATTATGAGGAGACCTGCCCCAGGTTGTCCGGAGGCTACATGAACCAAGAACAGCCAACAGCCCGGTTTTCAATTCGTCGTTTCGGACTAGTACTCCGAAACCGTTGGATGACTTCAAAAATGATACGGACCTCGATGAAATACTTGCAGAAATGGATTATTTATTTTAACTTTATATATATACATATCTATTAAATATAAAAATTTATTGATTTAATAAAAAAAAAAAAACAAATTTTTCATGGCTGTTATTATTTTTATTTAGATGTTTTTTTTTTTTATTTCAGGTTTTTATTTCAGGTTTTTTATTTCAGGTTTTTTAAATATTATATATATTTTTTTTTACAGAATTATTTCTTTTTGTCTTAGGTACATTTTTCTAAAAAATTTAATGTATATACATTTTTTATTTTTTAAATAAAGAATACAGTTTAAAACAATATAGTGGATTTATGTTTTTTTTATTTGTTATTATATACTATATATTATATATTATATTTTCAGAATTTTCTATTTGTCTTAGATAGATTTTCTCAAAAAAAAAATGTTTATTTGTATTGTTTTTATTTTATTTCATTTTTTAAGTAAAGTATATAAAGCTATAAAGTTATTTGGGAACCAATTTTATAATGACCCCAGGCATAGGAATTTATACCGTCAGACCTTATTTTTCGTTTATCATCATTTGAGCTTAAAGTAGTTTTTTTTATCTTATGTGTATACAAGTTGTGGATTTTAGAACTAAACAACATCATTTCATCTTTGAATATCTTTTTATCAAATAGGCATTCCTTATAACTATTTATAGAAAGCTTATCTAATGCAGACTTCTTAACATGCTAGATTTTTTAATACATCCACCCCCCTCAAGAGACAATGAACAGTTCTCATCCTTCATCATACCCAAAACCTTTTTATTACACCTTTTAATCCCATATAACTTTGCTAACTCCTCAGGGTATTCGGACGTATCAAACCTCATTTCTACATCTTGACCAATATCTGCATAAAAATCTTTAGTCTGTATTGAATATATGAAGGAGTCTGTATCCATATAATTCAAGGTGACTTTTTCTTAAAATTTAGGTTTTATATAGTCATAATGAAAACCATACATCTGCCATTTGGAAAGTTCTAAAACTGTAAACCCTAAATACATTAGTTTGTCATAAACATTATGGAGACGCTTCATTTGAATAGCAAACATATCTTCAGAAAATTGCGCAGAGCTATGAAAACTAGCCTTAGAAATAAGCGAACGTGCCCCTAATCGATTGCAATTTGTTGATTCCAACGAAGTGACAATTTTAACATCTTTACGTTTTTCAACGTTCTCCATTGTTTTCCCATAGACTTCTAAACTTTATCCATACTCAGAATTTTCCTCTATTTGAGCAACATTTAATGCTGCGATCTCAGTCTCACTCATCCATTGAAAACCAGTGTATGGCAGACTCTGAGACATTGCCCAACCATATAAATTATTTGCATCTAGATACATTAAATATTCGGATGGTTTGTTTGCGTCATACGCATCGATATACATGTGGTTGGCTTTTGAGTACCGTTTGCAGCACTGCACCAAACCACCCCTAATACCATTCTGAATAAACCGATACATATCTATATCAGTAAGAAGATCTAATTCTATTTCGGTGGTCTTAAGCATAGCAACCCACGATAGACCGGGTGTGGTATAATAATGCGCAGGATCGAGAGAATAAATTTTCTTACATATTGCGCGAAAATTTTGAAAAACATCAGTCAATAAAAGAACATCTGTTTTGAGATAAAGCTCCATATATTCTTTTAATGACTGGCAGTTGAAAACTTTCCATATATGTTGTGCAGGTAAATAGTCCTCAGGCGAACATTCTTTATTAGTCAAACTGTTAAAGAACTTCTCCCTTGGAGGTGGACAGGTTTCGGCCAGTCGGCTTTCTGAATCTAAAAACTCGTATTGAAAAACTCCCTTTCTACGCAATAAATTAAACTCCTACTCACAGGGATAAAAACGTCTTACACTCTCAAAAGATTTCGTACTCAAATTACTACTTAAGGCATCTAAGCTGGTTGCCATAAAGCGAAACGTGTCCAAAAATCGAATTTCTAAATTCTTATCATGGGATGCTATGTATGTAAATTTGGAGAGTGATATGTTCAACTCCTTATTAAGTGGGAGAAGTTTAATATCACCCTCCACTTTGTTAAGTTCCCTTATAAAAGATGAGAGTCAGACAATTAACTGCGTTACGAAAACTGGTTTCCTCTTCTGTACTCATTGTTATAGGTTTAACATTTGAAAGGTAAGAGGTACAAATTTCAGTTACATCTCTAATGAGAGATGTAACAAATTTAATACCTGTATCATTTCCTGTCTCTAATACAAATTTATCTAATGATGGGTCAAAGGAGCACTTAATATAGTACGAGAATGCTATGGGCTCATCCAAAGTCGTAGCTGTAACATTCTCACTCACTTTCGAGTTGAGGGGGGTTAGTATGCATTCGAAGTCTGCATAAGCTACAAAGGGTACGTCTTAACTACGATTGAAATTCTTAAATCTAAGACTTGCTTTGTCAAAAGTTGGTAGCGATGAAACCATCTTGCCGCAGTTGCTCCGGTGCTCCGTAGACAACTTCTCGTTGTGCGAGAAGTTGAGGCAGGTGTTGCAGAAATACAGATGATGGCTATTTGCGGTTACCTGTGAGCTAACCAGTCTGAAAGTATGAAAGAAAAAGAAAATTTACTAGTACTGCAAATTAAAATGAAATAGATATTTAGTGATGAATCTTACCTTGATAAACTCTTTATCCAAACAAAATGTGCTCGTCCATCACTCTCCAAAAGCAACAAGCTGATATGGTTTTCCAGTTCATCCCTGTTAAATAGAGTGGGCCAACCACTTTTCCTTTTTTTTTCCTCATCAAATCCAAAAACGTTGATACTAATAGTGGACTTTCTCATTTCGAAACACTTTGATTTGTGAAAGGGGAAGCGGAAACTCCAACTCCTCAAAATCTAATGTAAGATTCTCACTTACATAGATTCTTGAGCTATTTATATTGATGTTGTAATTCATACATCTTTCCTTATTTTTTTTTTAATCGTTAAAAGCTGCTATTAAAGCCCATTCAAAACAAAATTCATCCTGGTTTCTCACATTCACAAGCGCCTTTTTAACCCTCAACACATTTGGAGTTTCAATATAATTTGAAACTTTTAATGGAGTGTATTTATTTAGATTACATTTCAATCTAATAATCTGTGTCATTGTCCATCCGCTGTCCCTTTCCTGGAACTCATCCATTTTTTGCTGAATGAGTTCAGCATGTAGATTATAGACCTCTTCTATTCTACATCCGGGCGTTAGAATGCACATAGGCGTTTGGTGTGATTTTATTTGCATCACCATTTCATCGTGGTGGAATTTAATGTATTCCGCAAATAGCTCAAAGTTTATCTTACACGATGTGTGTAAAGATAAAACGTTGGCTATAATTGGAATTAGATTTGATTAGGCATTAGTGAGGAATTCTTGAGGATCGAGAATTTCCTCACGCCTGTTATCAAACGATAACGTGAGAATGCGGTTTTTAAACCCACCTGAAATCTGCTTAACATCACTATTCACAGGTATAAAAACACGCATTTTGTGGGTATTGGATCTTAAATGTCCATTCCACTTTGAAAAAAGTAGAACAAGTAAGAAGGCTCTAGTCGGGATAGCCCGACTAGAAGATACCCTGAACCCAGTTGCAGTCCTTGCGTCCTAAAAGTATGCTTCAAATTATGATCACTTTAAACAAAACTCATTGCTGACTTAACTTTACGATATCTCTGGTGTTTCTTAACCGATTTAGACGAAATTTTGAGAAAAGTTCTATCGTTACCCATTACACTAATCCCCATTTTTACATTTTCCAAATTCGATATTTTTTTGTTATCGATTCCATGTGTATATCGAAAACCAGAGTAGTTATCGATAATTTGAAGCAAACTTGTTCTGCTTATGGTATAGGAGAACTTATATTCAAAATCTGAAGTCTCTAGCTCTTGTAGTCTCTGAGATCTACGCGTTCATACAGACGGACAGACGGACGGACAGACGGACATGGCCATATCGACTCGGCTATTGATACTGATCAAGAATATATATACTTTATGGGGTCGGAGATGCTTCCTTCTGCCAGTTACATACTTTTGCACAAAACCATTATACCCTGATTTACCCATTTTATGGGTTCAGGGTATAAAAATCGTACATGTACTACACCACGTAGAATGGGAGGTGATGACGGTGGGTGTCTTGGTGGAGGTGGTAGGGGTGGTGTTGAGGTAGGCTGGGTTACCGGAAAGAAAGTAGTTATGGGTGGCGGAAGTGTTTGCATAACACTCGGCTAGAGCGTTTAGGCAGGCTGTGCTGCAAATCGTTTTCCTCCAGGTTCCTGGAGTGTTTGGTGCTGCGCTGTCCTTAAAGCATTTCGCTAAGGCGTTTAGGGAGGCAGTGGTTACACAATTTTGTTGTTGTTTGAAGACATTTTAATATATTTTTTATTTTAGTATACTTTTTGAAAAATAAAAAACACCAGTGAATGAAATCACTTTAATTGAAAACAAAACTAGAAGTTACACTTATGAATTTTCTGAGCTAGTGATTTTAATTCAACCAAACTAGCTCTTTTATTGATTTTGAAGCCAAGCCAGGACATAAGATTTTCCTAGCAGTTGACCAATAATCAAAACAGATATAAATAAGCAAAGGTTAGAAACGTACGCACCAAAAAAGTTGAGTGCGTGTACGCAAATAAGAGAGGACGCTAAACATTTTAAGTGACAAGCCTATAGGATTGGCTCGGAGAATTCATCATTGAAGGGGACCAATCAATTAACATCCTACCTGCATTTCATAGACGTCCGTGTTTTAATATAAGCAGTATCACTTTCCCCCTCTATCACTTTCCCCCTCTATCACTTTCCCCCTCTATCACTTTCGCTATGACTCACATGGATGTTCCTGTTGTTTTTGGTATTGCAGTTGACCATAACAATGCGAGCGGCTCTATGATTTTACTTGTCCTTGTATATGATCTGTCTGCAGGAGTGCAAAGCAGCGCCGTCAAACCGGCGCACACTTGACTCCTATATAATATTTGCTAGCTAAAAAATGAGCGCTCGCACATTAAACAGGCGCCCAGTTGACGTCTCTATCACTTTCGCTATGACTTACATGGGTGTTACTGTTGTTTTTGGTATTGCAGTTGACCATAACAACCGGCGCACACTTGACTCCTATCTAATATTTGCTAGCTAAAAAATGTGCGCACGCACATTAAACAGGCGCAGAAATGACGTCTCTATCCTTTTCTCCTTTGTTCATTGATTCGCACGGATGGTGTCTTTAACAAGGAGGCTGATTAATTTACTTGACCTTTGATCTTGACCTACTTCTAGGTGGTAATCCTGGACATCCTGGGTTCTTATCTTGTTACCTGTCAAAAAGGTTAACGCTAATGGACAAAGGGTCACGCTTATTGAAAAATCATAAATCATAAGATCCTTATCTGAGCCAGAACCGGTAGGTCCCTACTATTCACATATATAAATATATATATATACATATAGATACATACATATTGAGAATTAAAATTGAGACTTTAAACTATATGTGTGTGTGTGTGTTTGTGTGTATAAAAGAGGGCTACTTTTAAGATCGCTCATTTTAATATCAGATTTATGATAATAATTACAATAAAATGTATGTATATTACACGTGCTTGATTTAATGGTTTCTATTAAACATATATATATATATATATGTACTAGGAAGGCAAGCCCCCCTGCTCGCACCGCTCACCAACACCCCGGTTATTTCTTATATGTTCAATGTAAGATTTTAATGTGAAACTTTTGAATGTGTTCATGTTTAATGTAAAATGATAATTATTTTTCAAATGTGAACCTTCGAATATTTTTATTTTTTCTTTTTTGCTGACATTTTTGATTTCTAATTTTTTGTAGCTCTTTTTTCTTCAATTCATTTTCAATTTTTTCATTGACCGTCAAAATTTTCTTTGGACGTGCCATTTTTAAGAAAAAAATAATAACCTTATCATTATAGCGTTTGCCGCGTCGCAAAACTTCTTTATATATAGATATATACATCCATTTGCATATAATTTAAACCATTAAACCACATATATAAATATATATACACATATAGAAACATACATTTTGAGAATTTAAACCATATGTGTGTGTGTGCATAAAAGAGGGCTACTTTTAAGATCGCTCATTTTAATATCAAATTTGTGATAATAATTACAATAAAATGTTTGTATATTGAGTACTTACTCATTCTCTTTCACTAAATGTTCACCACTTTCTTCATTAACAAATGCACTTTGTATATTCATATTTAAATCACTTTTTTACAAATTTTATTCGTGCAGCTATTTACCGTTATATACATGTGTATACTTTTTCACAAACAGCTGTTGAGCTCCGATTTCGGAGCAGCGAGCTTCCTTCAGTCGTACCATATACATACAAGTTAGGCGTTCGCTCAGCCGAGCTATTCACTGTTGTTCATAGTTTCACCTATGTGTACATATATACATGTATACTTAGATACCTACATATATGTATACTTACGAGGCGCACATGCGGTAAGTGTGTCATTAAAAAGATATGATAGATACCTAAGGACCTAAATACTTTCTCATAAACAGCTGTTTACGAATTCGTCAGATTTCGGAGCTGCGAGCTTCGTACAGTCAGTGTTAGGCATTTTTGTTACGGAAAGTTTTGCGTTTCAGAATTTCTCGATTCGGTCCCCACCCAAATCCTGCGATAAAAGCTATGCAATAGCTTAAAAACTGTCGAAGCATTATAGGAAAGTAGTCCAATGCTGAAATATATGGTTTCTTATGTACAGGGAAAAAATGTTGATATTCTTACATATGTATGTGCATCCACATTGCGAAAGCGATTGACTTTTTTATTTTCTCTGTCCATATTCAAGCACTTCTTCAGGATCATAAAAATTTGTATCTTAAAGGCCCATTACCAGCAAAAAAAATTCATTTATGAAAAGTGCTCAATTTTTACGATAGGTTCCACATAAAGTTAGAGTGACCAGCAGTGGCAAATACTTGTATGGCAAATGTAAATATTTTTTGGTCACCTTGTTTGATTAAATCGTTTATTGTGCTAGCAAATTGTAAACAATTTATTAAAAGGACATGGAAAATAGTGATCGCGTGGTGGCATTAGCTGCTTTCATTCTTCTAAGGAGAAGGAGGAAAGCTAAAGAACTAAGACGAATCTTGCCGCGCCGTACCCATATTTACTTAAACGGGGTAAAAAGGGGCGCTTCAAAAACGACGTAAGTTTTGAGATAACTTGTACATATGTATGTAAATAATCTTATACATATTTAATAGTTTCAGAATATGATATACACCCCAGCGGTGTATTACCAAAATTTCCACATGAATGAGACATGTTTCAATTGGCTATTTAATATGGTTGACCCGCACGGCAAAAAGGAATACGCGTCCAGATGCAATACCATTGAAAGCCAATTTAGCAATGGCTTTGGAGTGAGTATGTTAATAATGTAATTAAAGTACACAATGAATATATGGTACAATTTATTTTAGATACTTTGCGAGTGGAGATCTGCAAAGCCATGTTAGCTGTATATACCGTATTAGTCCGCAACATGTCGGTCGGACGATTGACCTTGTATGTAATGCTCTTTGCATTGTTTTGAAAGACGAGATTCCAGTTTGGACATAGGCAAATATGTTAATGTGGGCCAACGGTTTTATGACCAAGTGGAACTTTCCAAACACTGTTGGCGCAATTGATGGCAAGCACATAGCCATAGTAAAACCAAAAAACAGTGGCAGCGCCTTCTACATCTATAAAGTAAGTTACACAACATAAAAATTTATGCATATATGTATATAAAGGAATTAATTATTTTTTCATCTAGGGTTTTTTCTCCATTGTTCTAATGGCTGTTTGGGACGCATCTTGTCGGTTTACCTACATTGATGTTGGTGCTTACGTAAGCGAAGGCGATATGAGCGCCTTCACAAATTGCTTGCTTGGGAAAGCAATTTTGACAGATAGCTTACATTTTCCGCCAGGCAACCTTCTCAATGGAGTTGAACCACCATATTTTGTTGTTGCAGACGATGCATTTCCTCTGCACAAGAGGATTAAGAAGCCATACGGGTCGCGCTCACTCAGCGTCCCCGAACGTGTTTTTAATTATAGATTCAGACGAGTCGCCGCTGCATTGAAAATGCATTTGGAATTTTGACCGCCAAATGGATGGCTGTGCAAAGGACTTTGAGGTGTCAACCTGAAAGAGCACAAAAAATAGCTTCAGCCTGCTGTTATCTGCACAACTTACTAATGCGCCTTAGCCAAACTGATTATAGATCTCAGGACCAAGAGGCGTATCAAGTTGAAAGCACTCATGATCTTGGGTCGGATAGCATTAGGGGACGCCTGGAAATATATCCAAAATTTGTGAGAAATAATATTAAGGAATATGTTAACTCAAGCGAAGGTTCTGTTCCTTGGCAAAATAATTTGGCTGGTGTTTTAAATTAAATAAAACATTGAATTAAATTTAAACTAAAATTTTATTGATTTTCTTTCTCTTGTTCATATTTTTTAATTTTGCTATATATTATGTAAAGTATTTATGTTATGGTATTCATGTGATTTATATTAGTCCGCCTATTTTATGTTGGTATATCGATATATTGTAAAATAGTATTTAAGTACCGATATTAGTTTTAAGTGTTAAGTGTTTAAGTATTAAGTGTGGTCTGGCCACACTTGACTGAGCTCGATCTCTTTTCCGGTTACCCTTATAAGAAGCGCATGTACAAGCGAAGACCAGAAATACTAATCGATAGAAATAAAGATAATCTTAGCATATTAAACAATTAAATATCACTATTATAGCTCAGAAGTGGGATTCGCGCAACCATCAATAAATCTGGAACAGGAATCGCAACGATGGGCCTGAGTAAAGAGGAAATGTTGAAGGTGCTGAAAGCACACAACGTGGAGGTGCCGCCGCTGGCCACCTTGGTGCAAATTAGAAAATTGGCGTCTGATTTGACGAAGTCGGCTGCCACCTCGTCATCGGCTGTCCCAGAAACAGCCCCGCTTTCAACCGTCTCTGCTGCTGTTTCGCTGCCTGCTGCCCCAGCGTTAGTGTTGCCGTCGACCAGCTCTGCTGCTATGTCGCTGCCTGATGCTCCAGCGTCAGTGTCGCCAGCGACCAACCCTGTGGTCACCTCGCATCACCCTTGATGTCATACATAACTGCCGCCACCTCGCTGTCTGCTGCCACCCAACTAACATCGGGTTCGGATACGACTGCTGCTGCTTCGCTGTCTGCCATGCCAACAGCAATCTCACCGTCTGCTGTTCTCGCCACCACCCCTCTTCCAGTGTCGCTGAGCTTGGACGAACAGCTGATGGAATTGCGCAAACAGAAATAAATCTTGGAACTGCAACAGCAAATTGCGAGTCTCCAACAACAAATTGGCAACCCTTACCATGCACCCAGTCAGCGAGTCACCGACATCAGTGTCATCGAGTCAATGGTGCCTCCGTTTTCCGCAGACAACGCGTATGATGTTAATAAGTGGATCAGTGACCTGGAGGATGCTTGTGAGCTGCTGCAACTGGATGACCGCCTGCGACTGGTTGCGTGTCGACGATTATTAGAGGGAACCGCAGCAGTCCTCATGCGCACGCTAACGGTTCGTACATATACGCAGATGAAAGACGTCTTGATATTAGAGTTCGGAAGGACAAGAAGCACCGAGGAAGTCTACGCGGCGCTCCGAAACCGACGAATGAAGCCTGGAGAGGGATACTTACGATACGCAATTGAAATGCAAGAAATAGCGATGAATGGATCAATCCCAGAGTCCGAAGTGGTCGACTTAATAATCGACGAACTTAGGGATACTTCGCCGGCAGTGGGTATGCTCTATGCAGCCCGTACCATAGGTGATCGAAAGACGCTGCTGGGTCGATATGAGAGACGACACATTCAGACCAGCGCTAACCGAACATCCAATGCAACGACCCAGTCTCTACATCGACCGCCTGCCGTCAATAGTGTCTCCCTGCCGTACACAACGGCCGCCCCGGCCGCTAGTGAGGTACGCTGCTATAACTGCTCACAGTTCGGGCATTACAAGTCCCAATGAAGGAGGCCGATACGAGCAGCCAACTCGTGTTTTAAGTGTGGGAAGACGGGCCACATTTACAAGGACTGCCCGTTCAAGGTGATGAACGGCATCGCCTCAAACGCTGCCGCAGCAGACGATATCAATCATTCAAGTTGCGGGGATAGCAAGTAGATAAGATTGAACATCTACAGATGGTGAGTTTTGCCTTTGTGTCAAATCAAGTGAATAGCAGTGAGTTTACAAATATGTTCTCCCTCCTTGACTCGGGTAGCCCTAGAAGTTTCATCCGAGAATCTGAAGTACCTTCCGTCTTTAAATTTACAAAACACCGTTGAACTGCCATGGTTTGGGAAACCGTCAACTGGTGTCTCTGGGAAAAGTAGCATGTGCCATCCGCCTATTTAATCGAACAGTATTAATCAAATGTGATGTACTGCCTAACAGTGCCACAGATCTGCCAATGATTTTGGGCAGAGATTTCTTTGAGAAAATGAATATTAACTTATGTAAATTTAAAATAAGATACTCAAAGAGTCAATTGTTAACCTTAAATGAACCTCAAATATATTGTAACAAGAAACTCACTGCTGTCCTTAATTCACTTGATTTGTGAATTTGTAGAACAAATGCCAAATGCACGGTAATCCCAGAAGGGCCAACACGGTCGCTTAATGAAAATGAGTCTATGCCGAATCACAATCGTGTAACACTGAGAAAAATAATTCCGTCATGTCTGAACTTTCGCTGAGTGATGCCCTGGCGGCTATTAATGCAATTGAGTTACCCGCTGTTAATGAGGATTAATTTAATAAAGAGTCTACCCTGTCGTCAGAACAAGCTGTAAAGCTGCAGTCTGTTATTTCCGCCTCTTATGTTGATATCCCTGCAGAACTGATTAAACCTACTAATTACGAGATGAAAATTGAATTGACAAGTCAGACCCCCATTTTCTGCCGTCCCCGCCGACTATCCCATCACGAGCGCAACAAAGTGCGCCAGATATGTGATGATTTATTAGAGGCTGGCATTATCCGTCATAGTAGTTCTCCTTACGCTTCCGCTATAGTGCCCATGAGAAAAAAAGTATTACCTTAAGAAAATGTGTTGATTATCGCCCGCTGAACAAAATTACAGACCGTGACCACTTCCCTATTCCGCTATTAGAGGATTGCGTGGAACATCTGGGAGGTAAATCGTTCTTTACTGTACTAGATTTAGAAAGTGGATTTCACCATGTTAAGATGCACCCTGATTCGATAAAATACACTGCCTTTGTAACACCCGACGGACAATTTGAGTACGTTCGCATGCCGTTTGGACTATGCAATGGTCCCCCAGTTTTCGCTAGTTTTGTGTACTTTGTGCTGAAAGACTTAATCAAAAGAGGTCAACTAATGATTTATATGAACGACATCTTAATTGCGTCGAGTGATTTTGAAACCCATCTGCAAGTGCTTAAGGAGACACTTTATGCCTAACGAGTGAATGGGCTACAACTTAAATTGTCAAAGTGTCGTTTTGCGCACAAAGAGTTAGAGTATTTGGGGTATTTAGCGAACTCTTCCGGTATCACCCCGAAACCAGCTCATCTTCAAGCCATAGAGAGTCTGCCAGAACCTCGGGATAGGAAAGAATTGGAACGCTGTCTGGGTCTTTTTTCGTACTTTCGCCGTTTTGTACCCAACTTTGCCAAAATCGCTTATCCGATGTCGCGTCTGCTGAAAAAAAAATGCCCCCTACGTTTTTACCGATGAGTGTCTTAAGTCCTTTCAAACACTGCAGTCAAAGCTGATCGAGTCACCCGTGCTGTCTATTTACAACCCGAAGTCAGAAACTGAACTACATTGTGATGCTAGTTCAGCCGGTTTCGGAGCAATGCTCCTTCAAAAACAAACTGATGATAAACTTCACCCGGTGTACTATTTTTCAAAAACCGCTTCCGCCCCTGAATCCAAATTACACAGTTATGAACTAGAGACCCTGGCTATTGTATATGCCTTAAAGCGTTTCGAGACATACCTGAAGTTCATTCCGTTTAAGATAATTACAGATTGTAATTCATTAGCATTAACTCTTAAGAATGGTGGATCTTCCGCAAATATTGCCCGCTGGGCATTACTATTGGAAAACTATAATTATACAATTGTACATATGCCTCATGTTGATGCACTTAGTAGACTGGACACTGCTGCTTATGTGGATGATGTAAACCTAGATTTCCTTCTACAACTGACGCAAAGTCGTGACCCAGAAATTGTTAAACTTCGGAGTGTCTTGGAGAACCAAGAGCTGGCTGGTTTCGAGTTGCAAGATGGTGTCGTATATCGCCGATCGCCGACCAGCGTACTTCAGCTCTATGTCCCTGCCGAAATGATTAACAGTGTAATACGAACAGTGCATGAGAAGTTAGGTCATTTGTCCACTGAAAAATGCTGTACCCAGATTAAAAAGCATTATTGGTTTCCGTATATGAAATCCTACGTGAATAATTTTATTAAGAACTGCCTCAAATGCATTTACTATTCCCCATCCGCTCACAGTAACAAGGCAACTATGCATGTTATTCCGAAAATCCCTCTGCCGTTTGATACTCTTCATGTCGACCACTTAGGACCCCTTCCTCCCCCCGGGCTAATGGTCAAGCTAAACTGACTGAACCATTGGACCATGCCGACTGGGTGAAACAACTTCCGAAAATTGAGTTCGCCTTGAATAATTCAGTCCATTCCACAACTAAATTTGCACCCTCTGTCCTGCTGTTTGGTGTCGAACAACGGGGCGCTGTTAAAGACGAGATAACTGAGCGTTTAGATGAGAGGTTTGCTGTGGATATCCGTAAGACTGCCCTGCAGAATATTGTCAAATCTCAAGAGTATAACACAGAGTATTTTAATAAATATCATCGCCCTGCCGTTGATTTCGAAGAAGGTGATTTTGTCGTTATCAAAAATGTTGATACGAAGGCTGGTGTAAGCAAAAAACTCATTAAGCGATTCCGTGGTCCCTATGTCATCCATAAGAAACTTCCGAATGATCGGTACGTCATTCGGGATGTCGAAGGCTCCCAGCTCACCCAACTTCCGTATGACGGTGTGCTGGAGTCATCAAAATTAATATTGTAACTTACTCCCGATGAAAAGTTTGCTTTTGACGTTTGACCGCAGGCAATACCCACCGTCTGTATGGCCATGACCCTTGGACGTGGAATCGAGGTCGATTCCGTCGTCAGGATGGCCGAGTTGTAAAGTATTTATGTTATGGTATTCATGTTATTTATATTAGTCCGCCTATTTTATGTTGGTAAAATATATATTGTAAAATAGTATTTAAGTACCGATGTTAGTTTTAAGTGTTAAGTGTTTAAGTATTAAGTGTGGTCTGGCCACACTTGACTGAGCTCGATCTCTTTTCCGGTTACCCTTATAAGAAGCGCACGTACAAGCGAAGACCAGAAATACTAATCGATAGAAATAAAGATAATCTTAGCATATTAAACAATTAAATATCACTATTATAATTAAATTAGTAATTTCTACTTCCACATCGGTTGAAAAATTTGGTGGAAGTCGGCTTAATAAGTTGTTCCAAAACGGCCTTGCACTCGGCAACTATAATATGATATTTTTTGTAAAATAAATGCCTATCATAAACGTAAACAATCAACTCACCATCTTTGGCTATTTCAGCGCCAACACATTCCCAAGCGCTTCTTATTGCTACCTGATCCGAAGACTTTTCGGATTTAATGTTCCAAATTGCTTCGTTTTTTTTCACCGCATTAATTAATGCGATTTTATCTTCGCGGAAGAAGCTTTGAAACCTCATACGTTTAATTTTTTTTGATGCGTCCATTCTCAATTCTGCTCGTAAAATTTTTGCTGCCCGTACTAATTGTAATGCTATTATTTCGTTTTAAAGAACAGCTGGTTATGAAATCCACAATTGTTCCACTATCGCAGCTATCGATTAACTTTACTGATGGTTGCTGGGAATTTAAAAACGAAACACAGCACTGTTTTTTTTATATAGAGTTGCACATAAAAATTACGTTTCGGAGCTGCTGGGAATAGGCCTTAAGAATGGATCATTAAAAAACGCAAATGCAAAAACGGTTTGAGATATTGATAAATATATTTTTTGTTTTGAAGTACAATTATAACGCTTAAAAACGAAATATTATCTCATCCAAATGAGTGCCGCGGCTGGCCACACAGTAGCCCATTCGGTCGGACCAAATTTCGAGCACTTTTTCAAGTTTTTGGGGGCATATCTCGTCAATGGCAACTCGAATGTTGGCCTTCAAATGGTCAATTGTCTTTGGATGGTGAATATAACATTTCTCTTTAACGGCGCCCCACAGAAAATAGTACAACGGTGTCAAGTTGCAGCTTTTTGGCGGCCAATTGACACCACCATTTCGGCTGATTAAATAGCCATCGAAAGTTTCGCGCAATAACTCGATTGTGGCATGAGATGTGTCACAAGTTGCACCATCCTGCTGAAACCAAACATTGTCCACTCAAACCTATCAAGAGCGGGCACAAAAAAAAATCGATTATCATGTGCGATAGGTGTCTCCATTGACTGTTGTTAAGCAGGTCTTAAAAAAGTATACCGAAATCGATCCATAGAGTCGAGTACCCGCCCCATAGATTTATGAAGACAAAAAATTACTAGATATAAGACAAAGAATATGAGTTAAGAAGAAAAGCAAATGAAATTAACTGAATGATGTTGGAATATGATACCAAAATTAACATAACTAAATTTGAATATGGTCACACTGCCCTGCTCATGACTTAAGTTAAGCATATCGATAAATCGATCTCTTCTTCTTACTGATTCTCTCCGAGGCTGGTGTGTGCTTGTGCGAAAATATAAATGAGAAGATATATTAAACTAACAGTAAATTAAAACTTAACAACACAAACGGACTTATTATTTAAAACAATTTAGTGACAAATACAAAAGGTTATGGGCCCAGTTTCGCTAAGTACATAATAAATTGAAATTTTACAAAATAAAAAAGGTTCGTGTGAAATTCACACACGCATACATAATTCAGGCGACACTGTACATTCTTTAAAATAATATGGATAAGGTTAAACATAATATTAAACCATTTGACGGGCAAAAGTATGGCGTATGGAAATTTCGAGTTAGAGCACTCTTGGCCGAACTTGAGGTGTTAAAAGTGATAGATGAGAAATTGCTGGACGAAATTGACGATAACTGGAAAAAGGTAGACAAACGTGCAAAAAGCTTTTTGATTCAACATCTAAGTCGTTCGTTTCGCGACGGGCGACAGCACGGCGAGACAAATGTTTGAGAAATTAGACGCCTACGAACGAAAAAGTCTTGCGTCGCAGTTGTCGCTTCGAAAAAAATTTTTATCCCTAAAAGTTAAAAGTGAGATGACACTATCGAATCACTTTTTAATATATGATGATTTGATGAGTGAATTATTAGCCTCAGGTGCCCGAATGGATGAGATGGATAATATATCGCATTTATTGCTGACTTTGCGATCCTCATATAGCGGAGTAATTACTGTCATCGAAACTTTGGCAGAAAAAAATTGTACATTAGCTTTAGTGAAAAACTGATTATTAGACCACGAGATAAAATAAAAAGTGAGTATATTGATACCTGTAAAATGGTTATGAAAGCAGTTACTTACAACAGTGGAAAGAATATTAGAAATGAAAAGTATAGATATAATTATAAGAAGGGAAATGATAATAATGGACGTAAGCTGTTTAAGGGAAAATATAGAAAAACATAAAATGTAACCATTGTGAGAAAGATGGACATATTAAGAAGGACTGCTTCAGTTATAAACGATTAATAAACGAAAAAAATTAAGAAAATGAAAAGCAAGCACAAGGTGCAACAACCCAGCCTGGATTTGCATTTATGCTTAAACGCGCAAATAACGCAAATAAAAATCTAGACAATTCCAATGAGAATGACAGCTTCATATTGGATTCCGGCGCCAGTGATCATATTGTGAATGACGTTAACCTTTTTATGGACTCGGTCTAATTGGAGCATCCTATTCAAATTGCAGTGGCGAAGCAAGGGGAATATATATATGCAACGAAGCGTGGAATTGTGCGTCTACATAATGGTCGTCATATAACACTGGAAGATGTACTTTTTTGTCAAGATGTTCCTGAAAATTTAATCTCGCTGAAGCGACTACAAGAGGTTGGTATGACAGTCAAATTTAATGCAAACGAACTAAAAATATCTAAAAATGGTTTGATTCTTGCTAAGAATACTGGTATGTATAATATACCTATTATTAAATTCACAGCGTATTCAATAAATATGCAAAACAAGAAACCAAATCAATTATGGCATGAGAGGCTAGGTCCTATACGTCGAAGGAAAATTTTAGACATCAAAAGAAAACAATTCTTTAATGATAATAAGCTTCTAGATAAAGTCCAACCTGTTAATGAAATATGTGAAGCTTGTCTTAATGGAAAGCAAGCTAGATTACCTTTTGAGAAAGCTAAAAATAAAGATTGCATAATAGGAGCACTTTTTGTAATACATTCAGATGTTTGTTGCCTAATAAAACCTACTTCAATTGATGACAAAAATTATTATGCTATTTTTGTGGATCAATTTACACATTATTGTGTAACATATTTAATGAAACATAAGTCTGATGTATTCAACATGATAAGAGATTTCGTTGCGAAAAGCGAAGCACATTTCAACCTAAAGGTGATTAATTTATATATAGATAACGGTTGGGAATACTTGTCAACTGATATGCAAGAATTCTGTGGCAAGAGAGGTATTAGTTACCATTTAACTGTACCATATACACCGCAGTTAAATGAAGTTTCGGAAAGAATGATAAAAACACTCTCCAAAAAAACGCGTGCTATGGTTAATGGTGCCAAACTAGATAAAACCTTCTGGGGTGAAGCTGTGTTGACAACCACTGATCCAACAAATAGAACAACAAGTAGAGCTCTTGGTAATTGAAATAAAACACCATTTGAGATGTGGTATGACGAAAAGGCAAATTTAAAACATCTGAGAATATTTGGGTCAGCAGTGTATGTTCATAATAAAATTTATTTATTTATTTAAATATTAGCTATGATACATTAGTAAATAATATTATAACTAGAAGCGGAATAGGGGTAAAAAAAAACTAGTAACGAGACCTTAGACCCTATCGTAAAAATATGGTTAAATGAAAGTAAATATGTTGCAATTTCTTAAAAATGAAGAGGTATCGATATTTTTTTTTGTTAAAGCTTAGTATCCAGTACAGCGAAAAATTCCTGGCAGGAATTTGTGATATATTTCGGAAGCGTGAGCACAGGAATTTAAAGTGTGACCATAGTCCAATATATTGTGGTAAAAATATGGCATTTTGCCTTATATAGCTAGGGCGGTACATGGTCACACATAGGCATCAAATGTTACAATTAACAAACCTACAAACACAAAATAAAATAAAAACCTGTTAAAAATACAAAAAATGAATAGTGCGAATATGCTTATTCCGTTGATGGCAGCAAATGTTGTTGCTAAAAGCGAGGAAGAAGAGCAGCAAAGCCGCAAACGCCGATGAGCCAAATGGTGGGTCAACCCTTATTTGCAGCGAAGACAACAAGGAAGATTTGTGAACGACGTAAGCATTCAAAATTAAGATACACATATTTTATGGAACATATTACAAAATTTTATACATTTATAGTTCAATAATATGGTGCAGAATCCAATGGTATTCTTACAAAATTTTCATATGACGGAAATTCAGTTCAATTATCTGTTTTCGGTACCCGAAGTATATAAGAAACACAATCAAAGATTATGTACATTCAGCAGCCGGTGCAGTACCTTGGCAGTATGAGTCTGCCGGTGTTCCACAATAAAAACCAATAATTGTTAAACTTAATTGTGTGTGTGTTATAAATTTATTTTAATTACTGTGCTCAGTATGTTCTTGCACTTTTTTGAATATAATATTTGTTATCTCCACCTGTGTCGCTGTTGCAACATCGCTTGGAAGTTTATTTAATAGCTCGTTCCAGTAGGGTAAAATATTCCTGGTATTTTTAGTAACATTAAGAACCTCTTTAAACATGTTAGTAATGTTCTCCGAATTCTTAGTCTGTTCGTTCTCCAATCTTCTTTTTTTTTGTAGAATTCGTTTGCTGCAAATACAATTTGTTGTTATTTGTTTTAAATATTTGTACAAGTTTTATAAGGTACTCACATATGAATGTTAATCAAATGTATGAAAAAATTCGTAATCTATGAATATACACTTACCGTCTCTCATGCGAGAAGACTGGAAGAAAATCCATGTGATCCGCATATTGCCAGTCCACACAATCGCTTATTTTTGGCGACCCCGGTGGGATGCCTGCAGCACTTCCGCTTCTGGCGAGCTTACTGCGCTGGTATCGCAAGCTGTCACGCAGCGACGTCAAAGCCCACTTGCACTCATTCGCTAACAAACATATTTTTGATTATTTATATATTTAATAACATATTAATATGTTAACTTACCATCTTTATCCAACTAAGTGCCTACACTTTCCCATGCCTGTCTGACCGTATTGAAATCAAAATGTTTTTTGTCGGCCAACCTCCAAAGGCATGGTCGCGACTCGACAGATTTGGTAAGTTTAATTCTCTGCTCTGGACAAAAATTGCCAACACGCTTTTTTGATTTTCGCTCCATTATATGTCTGCTGGGCACAAAAAGATATATGATTTGGTATTTCCTGCGCCCAGGGCCAGTGTGTACATATTGCATAAAATAAATACTATCGATAAGCAGTATAGTATTTTTTGCTACGTATCTGGATACCCAAAACATACGCAGCCAAAAAAAAAAATTTTTTTCGCTTTACTGGATACCAAGCTTAACAGTAGAAAGAAAAGAAGATGGGAGTTTGTTTTTAAAAATAGAGCGCCGGATATTGTCAAATTCGGGGCAGATGTCAAGTATGTGGGTTGTGGTTAAGTCCTGTCCACAAAGTTGACACGGTGGACGTACATTGCCAGAAAGGAGGTGGGCGTCAGACAGTTGACAGTGCCCTATGCGTAGCCGGGAGAAAGCGGTGGTACATGAGCGAGAGCAATCTTTTGGATAATAGATCTTTTCCCGAGTAGAATTTGTTGCTTTGTAGTTATGCTGGAAAGAGTTCCAGTCCAGTGCTTGAAGCTGTTTAAGGTGCCGGTTGATTACCATTTGATGCTCTTTTTCGATGCAGGGTATAAAGGTGTATAGGGGTGACTGTGATGCAAGTTTTGCGGCTTCGTCGGCAGACTTATTTCCAGCTATTCTTTTGTGGCTAGGAACCCAATAGATTTTAATTTTGGCTGGTGATTTGATACAAGCTTCCCTAATGCTGCTCACTAACTGGTTCTTGTTGCTGAGGTTTTAAATGGCTTCTATTGTGGAAAGGCTGTCCGAACAGATGATGTATCGTCCTTTTTGCTGTTGGGCAAATTGAATTGCATGAAGGATTGCCGTTGCTTCAGCTGCAAAGACCGAGCAATAGTCGGGAAGCCAGCCGGCTAATATAGTTGCACCAGATGTATCAACGCAGGCGAATGCAGTCACGTTCTGGTTCTTAGATCCGTCAGTGAACAACCAATTCCAGTCCCCAAGGCGGAGTTTCGATGAATCTTCTGCAAAAGCGCATCGATACACTTCGCCGGGACTAGAATTTTTAGGGTATCTTCGCAGTGTGGTGATTAGAGATGAATACCGTAGCAGCCAGGGGGGGTGTTGAGGTGTGTTGCTGGTTGGTGAAGGAATGATATTCAGTTCCTTGCATAAGGATGCACAACGACGTAGAGTGGACGGAATTTTGTATTTTCTACGATGTTGCGTAATTTTGCGAAACACATTTTGAAGATGTCGGTTGGGTGTGCAGTATAGCTTTGGGATTAGCTTGGCAGTTGCTTCTTTGATTAAAAACTCGACCGATGGCAGACCTGCCTCAGCCAAAATGCATTTAGTTGGGGATGTTGGGAAGGCATTTATACTACGTCGGACCGCAGTATGGTATGCCGGCGTAAACAGTTTTATGTTGGACGTAGCACACCACCCGAAAATGGGGAGTCCATGCTGGATTTTTGACAATATCAGGGGTCTTGTAACGTCAATAAGTGAATTTACATCTATAAGGGAATTTTTGCAACTAAGGTATTTTATAATGTTTAGTTTCTTATATAAACTTTGTCTTAAATAAGTGCAATGTTGCCTAAAGGAAAAATTAGATTCGAATATTACTCCTAATATCTTAAGATACGGAACTCGTTCGATAATTAAGTTTTTGAAGCAGAGACCATTATATGTACAAAAGTGTTTTTTACATATGTGTATTGTTTTGCATTTAGTGGGTGACAGAGTAGCCCCGGAGGACTGACCCCAAGTTTCTATTTCATCTAAAATTTTACATAGAATGGAATTTAATTTTTCTGAGTCTTTCTGCTTACTTATAATTAAAGCATAATCTGCATACATAAATAGCTTAACATTTTTATATTTAAGAACAATTTGGTTGATTTGCTCGAAAGCAATTATGAATAAGACTACTGATAATGGCGATACCTGAGGAATACCATTGTACATGTTGTGGTAGTCTGAGAGCTTATTATTGTGTCTGGCTCTGAATGATCGATGGGTTATAAAAGCTTTCACCAAGTTGAAGACTTTTGGACCCACTCCCCAAGACAGAAGCTGTTGGAGGATAGAATGGACGCCGATGCGATCGAAAGCCTTTTCGAAATCCGTAGCCAAAATGGTCACATGATTTCTAGAAGAAAGGGCATCCGAAACGAAGTGTTGCAGTTGCAACAGGGAGTCCATGGTGCTATGCTTCGGTTTGAAACCTGTCTGGGTGTCGCTTATGAGTTTGTTTTTGGTGATGAGCCACATCAGCCTAGGATTTTTTCGACAGTTTTGCCTAAGCAGGACAGGAGAGAAATCGGACGAAAGCTACTTAATTCGGAAATGGGCTTATTTGGATTTAGTATTGGGACTTTAATGGCCGATCTCCAGACATGGGGGTAGCAGCCATTTTCAAATATTTTATTGTATATGTCCAGAAGTTTGATTTTGGCAGAGCATGGAATAGTTCTTAACATAGGATATGTTATGCGATCACTACCTGGAGTTTTTCCCTTGGAATTATGCAAGACCATTTCGAGCTCAGCGATAGTAAAGTCTGAGTCTATGGATCTGGCTGGGCCAGACAAATGATTGCAAGAGAAAGGGTTATTAAGAAATTTGTTTTTAAGTGCGATGTTTTTATCGTCAAAGTTTTCGTCCATGGAGTATTTAGACCAGGTTCTTGCAAATTCGTTGGATATGTCTAAGGAAAAGGTTAATAATCCATGTTTTGACATAATACATGTGATTTGGGTCCGGGGTACCCCAACTAGCATGTTGATGTCGGCCCATATTTTTTTTGTGGTGGAAGCTGGGGATATTTTTAATGTGAGAGTTCTAAAACTCTCTCTTTTGGCTTGCTTCACTCGATACTTGAAGTAAGCGTTTGCTTTTTTGTAACTTAAAAGAGAGAGGATTGAGACATTTTACGTCTGTAATCTTGCCAAAGCCTTTGTTTGTTGTTACAAAGAGCATTAAGTTCGCTGTTCCACCAACAGCTAGATCTTTGGTGAACAAATGGTTTAGTCTGGGGTATTGCTAAGTTCGCAGCTGTTCTGATGGCCCTAGTTAGTTTAGCCACTTCGAGTTGAATGTTTGAAGAGCTCTGGTATTGTGTGTGTTCTTGACAAACTGCTTGAAACATTTCCCAGTTAGCAAGCTCAGTTTTATATTTGGGGGAAAAAACAAGACTGTGGGGTTTTGGGAGGTTTTTTATGAGTGTTGTTATAGGGAAGTGGTCGCTTCCGTAAAGATCGGTAAGCACTGACCAAGTACAAAGAGGTATTAGGGATGGGGTAACAAATGTAAGATCGACATGAGAAAATGTTTTATGGGTGGAAAAATGAGTCGCAGTCCCATCATTTAAGAGGGATAAATTGGATCTGTTAATGGTTTCAACTACTTTTTTCCCTCTAAAATTTGAAGAGCTTGAGCCCCACAGTGTATCCCAAGAGTTAAAGTCGCCAAATATCAATAATGGTGGGCTACACTTTGTAATAATATTTGTGAGATCATTATTGGAAAATGGGAGGTCGGGTGGGATATAAATATTGATGATTTGAAAGCATTGATTGAAGTTGAGCCGTATTTTATTGTACAAGATATTTGAATTGTATAGTGTAGATTGATAAGTATGTGAAATGTGTCTTTTCACCAGAATAGCTACGCCTTGTTTGGCATTTAAGGTACTGGGAAAGTTGGCAAAGTAGCCAATATATTTTTTTGGGGTAATTGTGTTTAAGCTTGAGGGCGATATATGCGTTTCTTTGAGACATATAACATCAGGATTTTTGTTTGAGATCAATACTTCTAATTCATTGTAATTATTATAATATCCATTTATATTCCATAGAATAATATTGAATGGAGTGCAATTGGAATTGGACTGAGTTATATGTTTCCGAAGAATGTTTGGGATTAAGAGGATTGATTATAATTCCATTGAATCGTCCGAGAGGGATGAGTCAGTGGTATTTATTTTAATTTTTTTGGGTTGATTTAAAATTTTATTTTTAATTGAATCATTTGGGTCAGATGGGGTTTTGTTTTTGTTTTTTTTTGAGTTGTATGTTGTTGTGTTAGTTGTTGGTAATTTTGAGGTATTTTGAGAGGGAGGCGTTTCATTATGGTTTGGTGTTGGTTTTTTGCTTTTAATATTGTTGAGGAAAGAAGAGAGAGTGTCTTCAGTTGTGGGCTGAGTATCGTGTTTGAGTTGTTTGGAAGTGGATGCTGATTGAACCGACAAAGTCGAGCCGTCAGCAAAGAGGCAGGGGGCTGGTTTGTTTTCGGGTTTGGGCCTGCAAGGCTTTGATAGCTGCCTGACAGTCCAGGAATATGTTTACTTTTTCATGTGTTGTGTTTGTTTTTAGGACTGCTTCTGCTGCTTTCCTTATTGCGAATATCTCCGCTTGGAATATGCTGCAGTGGTCTGAGAGTTTGTATGATAGGCTCATGGGTGGTTCGGCGCAGTACACTGCTGCTCCGACCCCCTCCCCATTTTTGAGCCATCTGTATAGATGTTAATGGCAGCCTGCTCCGCTCCTGAGCGCCAGTCATCTACTCCTAGGAGCGTGGGCGTGAAGCTTAAATTGTTTCTTGGGGTCATATAGTCTGTTTCGACTATGGTCTCCCTTCCAATAGTACTACGCCCGTAGTTGTGTACCGTCATGTTGCCTATCGCGCAAAGACGTTGTGCAGTCTTTATTGCTATTAGGCGTGCCTGTATATCCACGGGGTAGACGTTCAGGAAAGTCTGCAGTGATTTTGTTGGTGTGGTCCTCAGCGCCCCTGTGATGCACGTAAGTGCATGTCGCTTTTTCCATTCTTTTTAGGTATGTGGACTTCTCTGTGGCTTTCCACCATACCAGTATTCCATAGAGCAGTATGGGGCGCACAATTGAGATTAGAATCCAATGTGTCAGTCTTGGTAAGAGTCCCCAAGTGCTACCCAGCATCTTTTGCGATGTATAAAGTGCATTGGTGGCCTTCTTCACCCATTCTTTCACATTGAGCTTCCAACTCAACATGCTATCCAAGACTATCCCTAGGTACTTGATACTTCCTTTTGGTATCAGCGTCTTATCGTTTATTTTTGGTGGAGTCCATCGAGATACCTTGTATCTCTTGGTGAAGAGAATGAGGTCCGTCTTGTCTGCGTTAATACTTAAACCGGCTCCCATGGCCCAAACTATCTCTTTGAGTGTGTGGTCCATGACTGAGCTGATAGTCGATGGACACCTGCCCGTGATAATTATGCTTATGTCATCTGCATAGGCGGTTATCTTCGGTGCTTTTCGTTTGTATTTCCGTAGTAGGTTTACTACCAAGTTCCACAGCAGGGGTGAAATCACTCCTCCTTGGGGGGTGCTACATTTTGCTTATTGCGGTTGTGGTTCCCCATTCCGCTAGTATTCTCCTGCTTCCCAGTAGGTTCTAGACCCAGGAGTTTACTGCTTCTTTTCGGGTCACAGCTCTTAGGTTGTGCATTATTACTTCCGTTGACTTATTGTTTAATGCGCCTAGGGCGTATTCTTTTTGGTGTAGTGCTTTCTCTGTGGTTGCTACGAGGGAATGTAGCGCTGTTTCCACCGACTTGCCCTTCGTGAATGCGTGTTGGTTTTGTTCTAGGGTTATTTCTGTGTTCTCTCTGATGTGGAGATCTATCAGTTTTTCTAGCGTTTTTAGCATGAATGAAGTCAAGCTGATGGGTCTGTTGTCTTTAGGCAGCAAGTGGCTGCATTTTCCCGCTTTAGGCAGGAAAATTACCCGTGCCGTCCTCCAGGCCACCGGCACAAAGCCATAACTCAGGCATCCCTTAAATTATTCCCTCAGCCATGGACTGATGTTTGACCTTCTGCAGCATGGCCGGGAATATACCGTCGGGACCCGGTGATTTGTAGCTCTCAAAGGAGTCTGCAGCCCACATTATCAGTCGCGTCGTTTTGATATCTTCTGGTATTTCCACTCTTGTGGCTTGAGATATCCTTTGTGTGTTTGTGATTGACTTCAGTGCAGTTAGGGAAATGCGTCTCTAGGAGCACATTCGCCGCATCTTCACTGCTTTCCGTCCATCGGCCGTCTTTAGTTTTTAGTTGGCTTCGTTCTATCTGTTGGCGAGCTAGCAGCTTCCTTAACCTTGCGGTGTCAGCTGTCTTCTCAATGCCAGAGCAGAAGTTTTGCCATGCGGTTCTTTTGGCTACTCGTACTTTTTTCTTAAAATCGCGAAGCAGCGTTTTGTATTCGATCCATACCATCTTTTCTTCCGCTTGTTTAGCGAGTTTGAAGAGTTCTAGTACGTCTTTTCTTTGTCCTTTGAGTTCTGGAGTCCACCATGGGGGCTTGTGTCTCTTCTTCTCTTGGGATGGTCTATGATAGGCCGTCACCAAATATTTATTAAGTGTCTCTAGGGACTTCTCTATTTTATCTGGTGAGGCTATCTTTGGTAGTCGCGGTAGGTTTGTTTCAACTTCTTTAACAAACTCCTTCCTGTGTTCTCCGGGTTTCAGTATACTTTTTTCTTCACTAATCGTTCAAAGTTAACACTGAATTAAATATACTTGTGGTCCGAGAAGGAGTGTCTACTAAGGACTCTCCAATCTTTTACCGCTGTATTCGTTACCGACGCGAGGGTAATATCTAAGACGTTGGATGAGGTAGGACCAACGTAATTTGGTTCCTCCCCCTCGTTTGCTATCTTAAGGTTAGTTTGTAGTATGAAATCAAGCAGTGACTCACCTCTGTCGTTGATGTCCCCGCTTCCCCATACTGTGTGATGTGCGTTGGCGTCTGCTCCTATGATGAGGAGCTGCTTTTTGGGCTCAGCCTCCGTCACCAGTCGGGTGAGCTCTTCAGGGGGCGCGTCGAAGTCATGCGCCATAAAGCAGGATGCTATTATTATTGGCTCATCTCTGCCACCTTCCAGCGCTATCACCGTGAAGTCGTCAGTACTGTAATTAGACAATAAGTAAGCATAGATACCTTTCCTTACTAGAATCACGGTCCTTGCTCTACTCACTGTTGTCGGCTAGAATATGTGATATTCTGGATGTTTTAGTCCAGAAACCTTGTTCGCCGACGCTATCCAAGGCTCCTGGACCAAGGCGACGTCGGCGAGCTCTGTCTCCAAGGTTAGCAGAAGCTCCGCCGAAGCAAACTTGCTTTTATGAAGGTTGACCTGGATGATCTTCAGCTCCATTTTTGGCTGTGGTATCCTCCACGGGAACGACTTCTACAACTTTTGTGTCTGCATCCTTGTCGTCTTCGATCTCTAGGCTTTTTGTGGCATGGGTGACCTCTGCCAGGTCGCTCTCCACCTCACCAGCCTCCTACGTATTTGTGTTTTTGTCATCGGGATGGCGTTTTTTGAGTCGCAGGTTGACACTTCCCACGCCCCACGCCATCTTCCCGAATCGTCCGTACAGAACATCGTAGGCCTCCTTGCTGATCTGGATCACCATTTGCTGACCCTTTTTATCGGATTTCGCAACATGGATTACCTTCCAATCAGCTGTTGGCACGTCCGGGTTCTGCCACTTCAGTAGCTGCAGCGCCTGGTCTGCTGGTACGACCCGCGGGAAGAGTGGTTTTGCTATCGGCACGGACGGAATACATGTTCTGTCCACTACCTCCAGCTAGGCATCAACCCACGGAGCGTCCAGAGCAGCCACGACGCCGGTGACCCACTTCAGGGTGTGGTCATCCTTGCAGCTCAAAACTTTGACGCCGGAGAGCCAGCCTGCTCCATCGAATGATATGGGAAGCGAGTCCGCCTCGCCCATACGTCTCAGAAGCACGTCGAACAGTAGCGCCTCTACTTTCTTCCACTGCTCGCACTTCATCTTGCCGTTTGGGTCACTGCGGTCGATGAGCGTGACGACTAAATGTCGGCTCGCCACATCACTGGCTGTAGGCTTTGTCCACGAAATTGGCTTTTTTCAGGGCCGCTTGCTGGCTGGCACCTCTGTTTTAATGTGACCTACCCTCCTTGATCTTTTGATCGGCCCACTCCAGCTGGCGGACCTCATCAATTGTGAGATCTCGCTCGCATTCGGTGAGCCGAGTCCTGATCTTAAGGGCGGTTTTATATTGGGCTTTGGCTCGCATGACTTCCTTTGACCTTTTGGGCCCGACCCTACTGGAGGTACTGGTACTCATTGGGTCCGGAAGACATGTGCCCGCTGCCTCAGTAGTTGACCCTAAATGGGATTTGCAATTCGAGTCTCAATGGACTGCGGTATCGCGCCACATTTTGGGTTTGTGGGGTTGTGTGGCTGTACCGTCCTGGCCTGCTCCAGCCAGTACGGAGGGTGGATTGCTGGCGACACGAAGAGAGGATTTTCCCCCCCCGTGCCCACCGCTGGTAGCATCCTTTCCCACCGACGTTTGGGTTGACATCCCAACCCGTGTTTTTCCGTCCGTCATCTCCATGTGATATTTTAGTTTCTGGGGAGCCTACCCATAGCATTTTAACCTTACTGCCAAGGACCTCGAACCATGGTTTGCTTCACACCCTCGCAATGCCGAAGCTTTTGAGTGGTATAAAGCTCACCTTAGCTAGCCATCGCTCTTCCTCTCCACAGGTGAGTGGATTCCCAGTACCCTTGTTTGTTTCGGGGCAGGACGGCATTGGGTGCATTGGTCGGCACCTCGCCCTCGCATTGCCGAAGCATTTGAGTGGTTTGGAGCCCACCTTTGCCTGGCCACGACGCCTTTCTTTTGGTTCACCCTTTACCCTCTTAGTGCCTAGGCCTTTGAGTGGTAAAGAGTTCACCTTAGCTGGGCATCGGTGCCTGTTGCCTAGGCTTGCCCCCCGCGCCCTCGCAGAGCCGAAGCCTTTGAGTGGTTTGGTTGGTTCGCTTTGGCCAAACGCCACCCTGTCACACCGCAAGGCAAATCGCACCGAGGCAGCACGATGCCCATTGCCCGGCCGGCACCCTCGTGGAGGGTTCAGTTGAGGATTTTTGCCAACCTGGTGATCAAGTAATAGTCCTGAATTACAGTAAGGAAAAATATAGTGAAAATAGCCGGAATGAAAGTACGGAATCCAAACCAAAACAGCATAGTGAAACTATATTAATTAAAAATAGCGAAATTCTCTTTAAAACTAATAAAAATTAACAACCTTATGAAAGTGGATTTAGAAAAAGTTATAGATTGAGGAACTTGCCAAAAGATTTAGATAATTATTTATTAAATGCTTACACCATTTTCAGTGATATTCCCAGCTCCTTTGATGAAACACAGAGTAGGAGTGATAAGCATTCATGGGAAGAAGCAATCAGAATAGAATTAAATGCCCATGAATTAAATAAAACCAGGTGTATTGTTAAAAGGTCCGAAAAAAAACATTGTTGACAGCAAATGGGTATTTACTTTGAAAAATTATGAATTGGGAAACCCTAAGAAATATAAGGCTAGATTAGTTGCGTGTGGGTTTACGCAACAATATCAAAGGGATTTTGAAGAAACATTTGCACCAGTTGCCCGAATTTTAAGTTTTCGGTTAATAATATCAATATCAAATCAATATGGTTTTAAAGTACATCACATGGATGTGAAAACTGCCTTCCTGAATGGTATGTCAAAGGAAGAAATATACATGAAAATTCCTGAAGGAGTATCATGCAGTAAAGATGACGTTTGTAAATTGAATAAAGCAATTTACGGGCTTGCGCAAGGAGCAAGAAGCTGGTTCGAAGTGTTCGAGAAAACACTTAAAGAATGGGGATTTGTAAATTCACCTGTTGACCGCTGCATATATATTCTTGATATAAACGACATCAAAAAAAGTAGATATAAGTAGATATAACTACTGCAGTCAACATTTTAAGTCGATATACAACTAAAAATAATGCCCATTTATCGCAATGTTTTAAAAGGATTTTATGATACCTTAAAGGAACCATTGATTTAAAATTAGTCTACGAGAAAAGTTCATATTATGAAAATATATTTACGGAATATGTTGACTCTTACCGACCCACATGGTAGAAAGGGCTCGCTCAAAGGTTGGCGACTATGGAAACGGATAGGACGCGACGGCGATAATCGGAAAGGAGACAATTACAATTAGAAAACGGCAAACGGCAGAGAAGGTAGTTAAGGCAAAGACGGCTGTCACATATTGTGAGTGTTAGCGACCGCAACAAATGATGAAAACATTTATATCTTTTGAACTGAACTAACCGCTAAAGTCCATGAGCTTCGCTTTGATCTGACTGTGTGCGGGAGGGTATGTGCTCGGGGAAGTGGGCTTTTGCATCTCATCGCCAGTCTATAGTCAACATATATACGCCGAAAATACAGTCCGCGCGACTAGAGTCACTGATACAAAATATAACCTTGTACACCTCCCAGGTCGCCCAGTCGATTAGGCAGCGCCGTCCCCAAGTATCAGGCGACTTTTGCAGTGCTTGCCTCCATTTCACGAAGCGTCACCGATTTAAGTATAATTATCTCTTCTGTACCTCGGCATAATTTACTACTTTACAGTTCCTTTAAAAATTGAAAAATAATCAAAGTAAATAATTATTGAGATAGAATAGAATCATATATATGTGTATTAAAAAAAAAGTTCAGTAGACGATGATTTATTAATGTCTAAATTATTTTGTTTAAATAATTTTTATAAAACCAGCTATACGAACTTATTTAGCCTTTTTAAAAAGGTTCCATGCATATTTACATAGTGAGTCCTAGAACTAAGGCATATAAGATGGACTTAATAAAACTATTTATAAAGCCTTAGCAAAAGCGTTAAGTGTGAGCTTTGTTTTCTACCGGCTAAAAGTATGCGGCTTTAATCTAAATGATTGATTAGTCTTAGGATATACTTCAACACAATAAAATTAATATGTATCCAAAAATAAACCTAAAGGTCCAGTTACCCGAACTTGACATGAACTGAATTTAAATTGAATGAGAGCGTAAATTGGCATATGCACACCAAACGATTACCCAAACGTGAACTAGGCTTGAACCTAAATATGAACATGAACATGAAAATGAGCCGAATACCATGAACATTGAATTATCGAACAGCTGTTTGTCATTGTTGTGAGATTATCACAATTGCGCGCGAATTTCTGTTTTCAAAATAAAATAATAGATTAATTGAATACGGATGACATGGTTCATATATATTAGATGTACTAACTACAAATCGGTTTAATAAGCATGGAAATGCTGGAAATGCGAAAGCGGCGTGGGGCAGTTCGGCCAATGAATACGTATTGCAATATCGCTGGTTATTTCAGAAAAACCTTCAGCAAAATCAATTTAGATGATTCTCAATTTTTCCTGCGCAATAGAATGTCCAAACCACTGTTTAAACTGTTGCTAACGTTGTTGGGCAGTTCTTTATCTCGTCTTTGCCGGATCCTTAATTTTTTTGCTAAGTTTATTGTATAAAAAATCATTTTCCTGCACCAACCAACTAAGTTTAAGCTCGTCCATATTAAATCAGCTGTTCAATGTCATTGGATCGTAACTTGAACTAAAATATAAACTTGAGCTAAAAATTCTGTTTTCTGCAGATTTCCAATTCAGTTCAATTCAGTTCGAGTTTTGGGTAACCAGCAAACAGTGTTTGACGTTTAGTTGAACTGATCAGCTGTTTTCTAAGTCCAAGTTCAATTTAGTTCACGTTCGGGTAACTGGGCCTTAATGCAAGAAAATAAAAAAGAAAACACGTAAAAACGTTGTATCGGGTTGGCAGATTTTTTGTGTTTCCTCATCATCGAGCATATTAGGGTGTTCACTTTGTGTTGCAAAAGTGCGAAAGTGCGAATTTGCAACACTGGTGTCGTGAAGACTCAATTTGTGAGCGTTGAAGTGTTTTACTTTTGCACAAACAGCTGTTCGCTTTCGTTTTGAGAAAATTAATTTGCTGCAATAAAAAAATAAATTTCAAAATGCCGTTTAAAAATGTGAAAGATTCACTATAAGAGTAGACAGCATCCCAAACAATTCAGAAAATTGAAGCAATTGAAGGTATATAGGTCGAAACCATTACGTGGCAATTTAAGTATATAAACTAAAAATGATTGCTCACAATGAACAGCTTGTTGTTTTGTTTTAGCACCCAAAGCACAAAATTACCCCAAAAAAGACCAGAAAATTGCTTGTATTGAGCAACACTTTTTCACTTTTGTATAATTTTTTAACACTGAAATCGTTGCGATTTTGCAACGATTTCTTAGTCATAGACAGGGGTGTTGAAAAAAGTGCATAATGGTTTCAGTACAAATTGTTATGGGGATAGTTATCACTGTTGGACTTTTGTAGTATGGAGACAGCTCGATCAGTTGTGCAAGTGTAGTACGAACACAAAGCGTCTGGCGCTCGATACAAGAAAAATATATCACAATGCGCCCACGCTTTTTTGAAAATAATTCAAGAATTTTTCGATGTTTTAAGCTTACATTAGAAATTATTTTTAAGTTTTTAGTTCAATGTTTTTGAAAAGAGTATATTTTAGTTTTTTCAAACTCTATTTTTTTTTATGTAGACTTTTTATGTTTGTATAAGTTTTGACTTTATACTCTACCGCGCCTTTAGAATGTTTAAACAACAAAATGGTTTGATGGAGATTTTTGGGGATTGCGAATTTTTGCGTTGATTGGTAGCTCATGTTTCAGACAATTAAATTGTTATTTCTGTCGACTTTCAGTTATCTTTTATCATTCACCGTCTAAAAATAAAGGCAGAATTTAATATAAAATTAAAATAGCCTTTTTGCAAAATACTTCTAAACTAGGTTTGTTCTGCAATAATTATTTTACGAAATTGTTTGCTTGAAAAGTATTGAACTCATAACTTTTTAATGACGTGTTTTGTGCTCTGGTTATTCAATAAATGAAGCTGGAGTTGACAGATAATAGCAAGATCTAGACAAAATTTCATAAAATATTTACTTACAGATCTAGAGCAACTTGCATCACAAAACAAAAAAGTACATTAAATACTTATCTACGTTCAAACTTGCTGGAATTAATTCTTGATGCAGATTGAACTAACGGTTCACGTCGAAGGGTTACATTCATTTGCGTACTGCTTAAGTCTATTGTAGGCTTAACAAAATTCAGCTTCAAAGCTTTATTGAAACTGGTGTGGCTCGGAGGGTATAGGTAGTCGTGGCATGCAAAGTCTTGGTGCAGCTTTTTGGGGGTCGTCAACACCTATCTTGTCACCAAATTTGGTAGTTCTAGCTCAACACTGAGCATCTTTGATGCAGATTTTTGGTGTGGGTAATATTAACATGTATCGATTTTGAGTTATTGAATTTATCGATTTGCCAGCCCCCAGTAGGCGTAGAACCCAAATCTTCACACTTTATCTGTCTCGGAAATAGATAAAGATATGAAGACAGTTTCAAGTCTCTCATAAACACGAACAAACACCATGACAGACATTGCACAAACATAATATACTCTTTATCTTCGGTATCGAACATAAAAACCATAAATGATTTGAGGGTTTCAGGTTTCAGAAAAAAAGAAAAAAGTCATGAAGTAACAGCGTTTGTTTTGAAGCAGCAGAGGAGCGAGACGCACTCCCCGAAAAAGTCTTGACCAGCCCGTCCGTGCAGTCATCACGTATACCTGCATGCGCACGCATACACAGCCACCGCCACTGGCACAGTGGGACGCAACCTAGCTCTAGTCCCATGAATATTTAAACATTCATTAATTATTTACATTTTAATTTATTCTTTATTTTCGATTTAGTTGTTACAATTTAATTTATTATAATTATCTACTTATTTATTTTATTCTTTCTGCGTTTTTGATGTGTTCACATCTATAGGCATGGGTATCTATTTCTGCCAGTTGAATACATGCAAACAACTGCAGCGTGCCGTGCTGCGCTGACCTCGACCTAAGAACAAATTTAGAGTGCTGTCGTGGACCGACTGAAAAATTTCATATACATATTCATCTAAGTATGATTTTTGATGTAGCGGCAGAGAATAACTGTGAAATACAATTTTTTGAGTTTTTCCTCAATCTGCCCGATACAGTCCAAGTTGGAAGGGTAGTATAAACTTAATATGAACTTTGTGCAATTGAATAGCAAAACTTGAGATTCTTTAATATAATTTCAATTCTACAAGTTTGTTTATATTCTTGCATTGTTTATTGTTTATATACTACCATAAACAATATTTATATATAAGTATAGATATACATTAAAATCATAAATTAGAGTTTTCATTGACAATCATTGAATGTTGGTTCAAGGGGTATTTTTTCTTTGTGCAATTTGTGCGTCTCAGCAACGACAAGCCAGCACGTTGTTCTTTTGTAGAGTTTCCCTTTGCGTTCATCGGGCCGTCGGTTAAAGGAGAGGCGGCGGGTCAGCGGACAGCAAGAACGTCAAAATGTTGTTGGTATATGTATATTGTATGCAAGTGCGTTTGAAACATACATATATTTCTTGCTGTGCCTGCTTATCGAGGTTTTTGTTATTTTTGATATTTTTCCTTTTTCTGAGTCAGCGGCAAACGCGCGCTAATATTTACATATGTACCAATGGACTACTGAATACACTTTCGTACTGTGTGTACATCTTTGCATAACTATATGGCAAGGATTGTTAGAAAGTGTCATAGGGTAAAAATTGGGAAGAGTATGTATGATCAGCAATAGCAAAACTGATATTTGACTGCCTTGGAAGACAAAATCTTGTTTTCTTACTCAAGCGCAGTTATGGGGGAAGAAAAAAAGTTTATTGGACAAGTGTTTGCAGAAGCCAAGTTTTTAGCTCAAGATACTTGGTTGGCTAGGTGCATATCAGTTGCTAGTGCATGTGTTTTGTGGGGTAGGACAGGTATCAAGAGGTCATAGAATCCAAGAATCTTATTTATTGCAAAAATAACTAAAATCAATAAACTATTCTATTATTTTTTATGATTAAATATAGCAATCAAACAGGTACAAACAGGTGTTAACACATCGCTCGTGAGTTCTAACACAATATAAGTTTTTTTGTTTATTGTCTATTTAGTTTGCGGCTATAAGTATTTGTTTCAATATTTTTTTTCACAATTTGTATAAAGTTATTTTGAAATAAGATTCTTAATCTGAAAAACATTCATAAATTAATAATACTTATTTTTAATGCTTATCAAACATGTCGGGGTAAGTTGTTGTTGTGGTATGTTTAATTAGAGAGCAGTTTGATCAACTCTATACTCAAATAGGCCATATATTGCCCCGTTTTGATGCCGCGTCTTGAACTTAGTCCACAGACACCGTCTACCCAAACACAGAGTGTGAGACTACGTTTTCGAGGGTGTAGGCCCAGCCCGAGGCTTGATTAAAAGACAGGATATATTTCGAGCTAGTATCTGCCAGTTAAGAGAGGTCCTAGATACCGATTTCTGCCCTGATAACGGCAGCACAGCCTATTCTGTTTAGATGCATAAGGCCTGAGGACGGCGTTTTACAGCGTGTCGGCCAGAAATAAATATATAAATCATTTCTTTCTATATTTTTTGTTAAACTTGCTAAAACTGATGAAGTGTGCCATTTATTTATACGATAAATGTCAACAAAAACAAACATTTTCCTTACAATTAAATTCATAAAAATTCAACAAAAATTTTTAGTTTTGTAACCTGGATAGTTATCAGAAATATGCTGAAGCATAGTGGTATCGGAGTGACGTACTCGTACTGCTTTGCATTGCTTACAATCAAAGTTGTAACAGCTGCACCTGGGCAAGCCATTAGATGAAGATTTGGAAATTTTTATATTTTTCATCTGAATTAAAAATTCAATGTGACTGGATGTGTTTTTGCAATATGCTTAATGAGCAGGCTATGGGGCGGGTACTCGACTCTATGGATCGATTACGGTATACTATTTAAAGACCCGCTTAACAAGAGCCAGCGACTGTTCAATTAACTTTTACCAATTCTTATTTCTGCTTCAGAGAAGACTCGGTTCTGTAAAACTGCATATAGTGGGCCATTTATCTGTTTCGCATTGAATCACAGGTTAATTTGAGTTTGGCAACACTCATGTCATTCTTTTTCGTCTTAAATTTTAGTATATTATCTCCGCTGGCACAATAAGCAAAACTACCGTATCTGGGTATCGGAAAACCCACACGAGCTCTTAGAGAAGCAAATGCATCCAAAGCGAGTGGATTGTAGAGCGAATGTATCCTTTGCCCATATTTCTTTGAAGACGAGGGCGGAGCAACCGTTACAGTCAATGAAGACACCTATCGCACAAGATAATCGATTTTTTTTTTGTGCCCGCTCTTGATAGGTTTGAGTGGACAATGTTTGGTTCCAGCAGGATGGTGCAACTTGTGATACATCTCATGCCACAATCGAGTTATTGCGTGAAACTTTCGATGGCCATTTAATCAGCCGTGGTGGTGTCAATTGGCCGCCAAGAAGCTGCAACTTGACACCGTTGTACTATTTCCTGTGGGGCGCCGTTAAAGAGAAATGATATGTTTACCATCCAAAGACAATAGACCATTTGAAGGCCAACATTCGTGCTGCCATTGACTATGGACAGAGAAAATAACAAAGTTCGCAATGTGGATGCACAGACATATGTAAGTATATAATCATTTATACCCAGTACATAAGAAACGATATATTTCAGCATGGGACTACTTTCGTATAATGCTTCGGCAGTTTTTATGTATTAACCATAGCTCGCAAAAAACAGTTGAGCGTTTTTCTTTACGCTCAATAAAAGTGCAGAAGCGAAAATGCTCAAAAAATTCACTCTCACTCTGAGCAAGGGTCTATTTTTCTATTTTGCATCGGTTTTCGCTTGTGTGTTGTTGGTGAGTTTTTTGCGTGATCTCTTTTTTCGATTCTCTTTTCGGAAGCAATAAAATTGTCGTTCGCGAGTAGAGACTCAGTAAGTGAGTAAATGACAGAATAAGTTACTGCAAAAACTCTTGCAAGCACTCTTTACATAAAAATAACTTGTTGACTGAAAAGTGAATTTTTTTATGATGAATATTTATTTAATTTTTACTTATTATTAAGCTTAATTACTAGCAATGAATTTAAATGTTGTGCGCTTAATGAACTCTGACGTTCATTTAATACGAAGTTGAGGGCTGAGAATGCATTCCGCAAACATGTTGATTTGTTCTCTTGTGGATTAAATTTAAAGATTTTGTTCACTTTTTTATTTAACTCTCTTCCCATTTTGCATAAAATTTTATTTTCACCGTACGCACTCAATTCACAAACGCAATTAAAATATTTCGCAAATGCAACACTTGATACATACTATTTAGCAGTAGAGACGTTTTGCTTCATTTCACTCAAGCAAATACTCGTGCTCTAAGTGTAACAAAAGAGAAAAGAAAAAAACGATTGTTAGCCGAGCACGAGCGAGCTAAGCGAAAAGCCGATGACGCCGTTGCTCGCGAGTATTTTTCACAAATACTCAGTTAAAAGACTTATTTGAAGACTAGGCAAAGCGCTCAACTGTTATTTGCGAGCTATGGTATTAATCATTCAATTCATCACTTTTTTCACAGGATTGACATCTTTTCTTTCGGTGAAATTGAACTTGCAAATGAATAATGATCCAATAGAATCAACAACAAAATATGGGACCACCATTGGCCCAGTATTTTCGAGATATTTAGAGGATATCAAGTCTCAAACTTATGTTTTCTATTTTAGTTACCATAAACCTATAATTTCAACGATACAAATTCATGAATAGCCTACATTGTATTGTATTGAATTGTAAAACTATAATAATTAAAATAATAAAAATAAAAAAAATATTTTTAACAATATTAACTTCTCATTTATTCAATAAAAATAAATAAATTTGTTTTCTTGCACCAAGCTCAAAAAGTATAACTTGAATTAATATCAAAGAAAATATAAAAATCAAAAACAAAAAACTCATTGAATAAATTGATACAAAATTCCATGCAATACCTTAACCGCGGCAGTCCCTGAGTGCCACATGTATTTCTTTTTATTTATTAACTGATATGCTGTAGCTGTTGCTTTTCTAAGATGTTTACCAAGTTGTACAGTACTACGAAGTAAAAAGTTTTAAGAAGCAAAACTAAATTATTTTATTTATTTGTGCATTTCTAAAAACGTTGAGCCTACGTTGAGCCTACGAAATGGGAAATAGGGTTTGATGGTTTTTGCAAATGTGTGAAACAGGTAGAAACAAGCACCTCTTACCCCAATGATATTCATATATATTCTTGATGAGGAACAGCATGCGAGCGATTTGCCTGTCCATTTGTGTAAGCGCATCGATCTCGAAGACTTTAAAACAATGAGAGTTAAGTTTTAAAATTTCATTTCTCGGCAGCTTCGCTCAAATCAGACTTAACCGATAGTTTTTATACTCGATACCAAAGGTAAAGAGTAGAGGTTTGTGCAATGTCCGTCATGGTGTCTGTCCGTCTGTATGTTCGCAACTTTTTTCCACACCCTTCAATCAAGAGACTTGAAACTTTGCAAATATCTTTATCTATGGTCGGGACAAATAAAGTGTCAGGATTGGAGCTCTACGATAACTGAGTTGCTGGAAATTGATAAATTTGATAACTGGAAATCGATAAATCCACCTATTTATTTGATATCAGAAACGCCTTTATCTTCCACAGTTTTTGAACAAGAGCTGGTGAGGTAGGCTCTCCCCAGGCCTCCCCCACATTTTATCATTATACATATAAGACAGGACTTGAATTTATCTCTATATGTACATAAAAGATATCATTGAATTTATAAACTTATAAGACATCACATAGTTACTACGATAAAATATGCTTAGGAAATCCGAGTATATAAGAGAGCATAAGGGTCGAGCGGCCAGATCAGAGCAATAAGAACGTAGGTCGTGCGTGCTCTCACGACCCAAAGTCTCAAATGTCGCGATCCGCAGGCCACAAAGGGCAAGCTCAGGCTGAGTGCGAGGCTGACAAGTCTGTCGCCCTATAGAGCAACAGCAGTAGAGACGTGGGTGACGGTTACCGTAAAGGTTTGAGAAATGCTAGTTTGGACAAAGTGAACAGACACTGTAACATGTTGGATAAATAAGTATAGTAATTATAAGTTTTGGAAGGCGAAAGGGCTAGAATTAAAAGTGAATCAAATTAACCGAATTTATTTTGTGCGAGACAAACGAGAAGAGCGTTACATATACATACATACATATAAGCGGCCATATATACATATGTATATGCACGTACAGAGTATTAACGCGCCACGTTTTCCCTTGCGGAAGGGCGAATTCGACTGGTTGAAATTGACATTTGAGTGATCAGCGGCATCTGCAAGGTGAATTCTCCCCTCGCCATTCCATGATCACCTAATGGGATCGGTATCATACTCGCGGCATAAATTGTGGCGTCACTGGCAACCGCGCGGCGGATTTGAGAAACTGCTCTATATTACAATAGTAAATTGAACTTTATATCCACAAAAGCACTTATATTGTGTAAATGTGTCCAACATTCTTAATTTCATAATTTTATTAAAGAAGTCCGTAATGTTAGTCCGAAAAAAGAATTAACTCAAGTCGTGCGTCAGAGCTGACAAGCACATTTTCATACTCAATACCGAAGGTAAATGTCCGTCTGTTCGTCCGTATTCGCAACTTATTTCAACACCCTCCAAGCTAGAGACTTAAAACTTTGCAAATAAATCATCTATGGCCATGTAAAATAAGGTACCGAGCTTGGGGTTCTACGATAACTAGGGGCCTGGAAAATCGATAGATTCGAAAACTTAAAATCGATAGGTAAACCTATTTTCACACGCCCTCACAGCTTAAACTACCAAATTTTGAGGAGAAGATAGCTCTAAACAACCCCCAAAAATTTTGGATCCACGCCCACCCATTACGCCTCCAATCCCTCGCAGTTAATAAACGATATGTCTATATTTTCCACAGCTTTTGAACTTAAAGGCCTGTACGCAGTAGGCCCGTACAGCGTACGGACTGAAAAACTTCATATAAAAAAAATGGTCTCGTACAGCGTACGGCTCGTAATAACATAACGCAGTACGCAGCACTGTTAGTTACGGGCCGTAAGGCAGTGTTGAACAATGAAAATGTTAAAATGTTATTGCTGCCGTAAATAGCTGTCTGCACCTATTTACGGAAGCGAAAAGTTTAAAAAAATGTCAACACGGAAGAGCCGCTTCGTGAATTTCAAAGAAGAGAGCGAGAAAATTGCGCTTATTAAGGCAATGGAGTGTCGGCCAGTCCTCTGGGATCTAACCAACAAGTCGCACTCAAATAATATTTTAGTAAAAAGCGCATGGGACGAAATTGGCGCCGAATTGGGAAAAGATGGCAAGTATATTGATCATAATAATAAACTTAATAATATAATATTAAAAATATATTCGTATTTTCATTGCAGTACGTGAATGCAAGATGGCATGGGCAGGTTTGCGCGATAGCTATAGGTATAAGGTTAAACATAGCGCCAAAAGTGGGAGTGCTGGCGGCAGTGCCCTCAGTGCCCCAAAAATATGTAATTGGGATTTGGCGGCGTACAATTCGAATGTAAACAAGCAACGAAACACAGTTGCTTTCCGATTTATTAAGAGAAAGTATTCGACCAACCGCCACAAAATGTGAATTTTTCAACACTTGTCGTTACTGTCAGTAAAGTTTGTGTATTACGGTCCGTACGCCTTCTGCGTACAGGCCTTAAATCACCAATTTTGGTGCCAAGATTGTTGATGAGGAAACACAAAAAATAAATATCCATGGAACCTATTTAAAAAGGCTAAATAAGTTCGTAGAGCTGGTTTTATAAAATTTATTTAAACAAAATAATTTAGACATTAATAAATCATCGTCTACTGAGCTTTTTTTTAATACACATATATATGATTCTATTCTACCTCAATAATTATTTACTTTGATTATTTTTCAATTTTTAAAGGAACTGTAAAGTAGTAAATTATGCCGAGGTACAGAAAAGATAGTTATACTTAAATCGGTGACCCTTCGTGAAATGGAGGCAAGCACTGCAAAAGTCGCCTGATACTTGGGGACTGCGCTGCCTAATCGACTGGGCGACCTGGGAGGTGTACAAGGTTATATTTTGTACCAGTGACTCTAGTCGCGCGGACTGTATTTTCGGCGTATATATGTTGACTATAGACTGGCGTTGAGATGCAAAAGCCCACTTCCCCGAGCACATACCCTCCCGCGCACAGTCAGATCAAAGCGAAGCTCATGGACTTTAGCGGTTAGTTCAGTTCAAAAGGTATAAATGTTTTCATCATTTGTTGCGGTCGCTAACACTCACAATATGTGACAGCCGTCTTTGCCTTAACTACCTTCTCTCGCGTTTGCCGTTTCCTAATTGTAACTGTCTCCTTTCCGATTATCGCCGTCGCGTCCTATCCGTTTCCATAGTCGCCAACCTTTGAGCGCGCCCTTGCCACCATGTGGGTCGCGACATATGGTTCGTGTGTCCGCTTCTCTTGCAATGATCTGGCTGCTCGGCTTGTAAAGTAGATATATTCGCCGGGGTACAGATCTCAGTCTGTCCACGGCCCGCATCACAAAAGGAGGTGTTCAAGGTTATCTTTTGTACCGATGCCTCTAGCCGCGCAGAGAGTACTCTCGGTGACTGAACGGCGGCCACAGATTAACGAGACGAATTAATAACCACAACTTCACTTTCCCGCAAATGCAGCCTCCCGTATGTTAAAAACTAAAAAATTCTATTCGCTTCATTCTATAAATTGTATATATGTATTAATAAAGTCATTGTGTTCATTTCATTTGTCTTTCTTCTTATATCTATTTATTGTATATATTAAGGAAATCATTCAGTTAATTTAATTTGATTTCTTCTTAACTCATATTCTTTGTCTTATATCTAGTAACTTTCTATCTTCATAAGTCTTCTTCTTTGTCTTATAGTTATGTTTTAATTACATGTAATTAACTGATAATGTAAAATTTAAATCATTTCATGGGTGGGAGGCTCGTGCCGGGCTTACTTCACAGGCTCTGATGCTAGATTACGCTCTCTTATGTTATGTTAAGGATATTATCGTGGAAATTATGTTTGCTAATACTTCATTTGTCTCTAACTTATATATACTAATGATTTATTTATCTTTAATTTATTTATTTCAATTATTTATTCATGTTTCTATATCTTCCAATATTTATACTTAAAGCTACTATAAGTAAGGGAGCCTTCCATGGGCCGAAGGTGCATCGTCCTCGTCCAGCTGCGACTTCAAGCCTTTCTCTTTTCTCTCTACCCCCTCGAATGGTTTTAACGCTGCTTCGGACATGCCGCTGTATGTCCTTGGTAATCACTGACCTGCCTAAGCAATTATGTAATTCTGCAATAAGCAAATGAGCTGAGGAAAATTTAAATATGTGTTATATTTTTATTGGATTTTACTCCTGTATAAAAATAATATGAAGAGTAAAATCAACTAAATATTTTCGTTAAATTTTAGTGAAAAATAGCGATTGGCGAATGTTAGATACCCTCATACCATAAAAGTGCAATTTTGGATATGTAGTTCAAGGAAACATTTGCAATAATTGCATATTTTCATTAGCACAAGTTGGTGCTTAGTTAACAATTGAGAAATTGCTTAAAATAAAAAGTTTTTTGCACTTCATATCCCCAATAGCACTTATATTTAATTAGAGTGTCCAACATTCGTTTGTTCTTAAAAGTCTAATAATTTTCGTAAAACTATTAGCGATTACTTTTATTTCAAAGTCAACTTTTCTTGGTTCGTCGCATTTGCCATCAGGTTAACCAGAGAACGAGGCACGATCAGTGTGTCCGAACCACTCTTTCCTGAAAACACTTTATACCAACATCGATACCTTAATTACTAGCTTACGATATTTCGGTATATACTAAAATAACAAAGACAATCGAAAGGAATATTTAGGGTATTCAGTTGCTATGCTTTCGTCGCAAAGTGTTATATATAACACAGTGTAGCTAGTGAGTGCTTTTTTTACGTTTCTTTTGTCGTATTTGTGTCAAGTCTGCTGTTTGCCCGTTCGATGACAATACAATCGATAGTTAAATTGAATTGAGCAAATTTTGTAAGCTGAAAGCAATAAAATAAAAGAAAAAGTTGTCGAATATTATCAATATGCCAAGAGCAGGAGTGAAAAATGAATTAATTGAGCGGAAGGTCGATGTAGCCCTACTGGAGTTGGAGTTTATCGATGGTACGGCTTAAGCTATGGCAAAAACATTAAAAAACAACTAAAAGCATTTGCAAAATTTCAGATAATGACCATGTTGCGCACGATGAAGTGATTTTATTTTTCAAGAAAAAGGATTTACGCGATCAAAATGCAAGTTGTGTGTGATTACCGCTTGCGGATAAGAAATGTTGTTGTTGGTAGTCCGGGCAGCTATCATGACGCAAAAATATTGCGGAATGGCGCCCTTTTCAAAGAGCATGACAAATATTTGTCCGGGGAGGAGTGGATTGCTGGTGATTCTGCGTATCCCTTATCAAGGTTCATTTTAACACCTGATAATGTAAAATTTAAATCATTTCATGTGTGGGAGGCTCGTGCCGGGCTTACTTCACAGGCTCTGATGCTAGATTACGCTCTCTGTTATGTTATGTTATGTTAAGGATATTATCGTGGAAATTATGTTTGCTAATACTTCATTTGTCTCTAACTTATATATACTAATGATTTATTTATCTTTAATTTATTTATTTCAATTATTTATTCATGTTTCTATATCTTCCAATATTTATACTTAAAGCTACTATCAGTAAGGGAGCCTTCCATGGGCCGAAGGTGCATCGTCCTCGTCCAGCTGCGACTTCAAGCCTTTCTCTTTTCTCTCTACCCCCTCGAATGGTTTTAACGCTGCTTCGGACCTGCCGCTGTATGTCCTTGGTAATCACTGACCTGCCTAAGCAATTATGTAATTCTGCAATAAGCAAATGAGCTGAGGAAAATTTAAATATGTGTTATTATATTTTTTTTGGATTTTACTCCTTTAGAATCAAGTTGCATATAAGTAGCCCGGTAAAATCAACTAAATATTTTCGTTAAATTTTTGTGAAAAATAGCGATTGGCGAATGTTGGATACCCTCATACCATAAAAGTGCAATTTTGGATATGTAGTTCAAGGAAACATTTGCAATAATTGCATATTTTCATTAGAACAAGTTGGTGCTTAGTTAACAATTGAGAAATTGCTTAAAATAAAAAGTTTATTCCACTTCATATCCCCAATAGCACTTATATTTTATTAGAGTGTCCAACATTCGTTTGTTCTTAAAAGTCTAATAATTTTCGTAAAACTATTAGCGATTACTTTTATTTCAAACGCAACTTTTCTTGGTTCGTCGCATTTGCCATCAGGTTAACCAGATAACGAGGCACGATCAGTGTGTCCGAACCACTCTTTCCTGAAAACACTTTATACCAACATCGATACCTTAAGTACTAGCTTACGATATTTCGGTATATACTAAAATAACAAAGACAATCGAAAGGAATATTTAGGGTATTCAGTTGCTATGCTTTCGTCGCAAAGTGTTATATATAACACAGTGTAGCTAGTGAGTGCTTTTTTTACGTTTCTTTTGTCGTATTTGTGTCAAGTCTGCTGTTTGCCCGTTCGATGACAATACAATCGATAGTTAAATTGAATTGAGCAAATTTTGTAAGCTGAAAGCAATAAAATAAAAGAAAAAGTTGTCGAATATTATCAATATGCCAAGAGCAGGAGTGAAAAATGAATTAATTGAGCGGAAGGTCGATGTAGCCCTACTGGAGTTGGAGTTTATCGATGGTACGGCTTAAGCTATGGCAAAAACATTAAAAAACAACTAAAAGCATTTGCAAAATTTCAGATAATGACCATGTTGCGCACGATGAAGTGATTTACGAGCTCATGGAGGAGTTGTCAATAATAACATCGTCTCGTCGGGGAACAAATTATCATGTTCCAACGTCTTTTATTTGGCGAACAAAAGTTTTGCCGCACTTGAATGAGGAGCGATTTCTTCAGATGCTGCGGGCTACAAAAGTTGAATTTAAGGCTATTGGTAATTTAGTGCGCCATGATGATTGCTTTAAACCATCAATATTGCGGTCCCAAATGATGGTTGAGCAACAGGTTGCAATTGTGTTGTTCCGCTTGGGCTCATCAGGGGAAGCAGCCTCCATCAAGAAAATTGCAACATTGTTTTAAATAGGAGATGGTGGAACAATCGGCATAATAACAGACTGAGTTTTTGGTGCCATTATCAGAAAGTTACCGCAACTCATCTGTTGGCCAAGTGCAGAAGAACGAAGAAAACTTGCACTGGAAACAATGGACGAGTTACTTATTGTATAGGGTACATCGATGGTACGGAAATAAAACTTTCGAGGAAACCCCGAGTGGACCACGAAGTTTATTTTTCAAGAAAAAGGATTTACGCGATCAAAATGCAAGTTGTGTGTGATCACCGCTTGCGGATAAGAAATGTTGTTGTTGGTAGTCCGGGCAGCTATCATGACGCAAAAATATTGCGGAATGGCGCCCTTTTCAAAGAGCATGACAAATATTTGTCCGGGGAGGAGTGGATTGCTGGTGATTCTGCGTATCCCTTATCAACATAGCTCGCAAATAACACTTGATCGTTTTGCGTAGTCTTCAAATAAGTCTTTTAACTGAGTATTTGTGAAAAATACTCGCGAGCAACGGCGTCATAGGCTCTTCGCTTAGCTCGCTCGCGCTCGGCTAACAATCGTTTTTTTCTTTTCTCTTTTTTTGCACTTAGAGCGCGAGTATTTGCTTGAGTGAAATGAAGCAAAACGTCTTTACTGCTTAATAGTATGTATCAAGTGTTGCATTTGCGAAATATTTTAATTGCGTTTGTGAATTGAGTGCGTACGGTGAAAATTAAATTTAATGCAAAATGGGAAGAGAGTTAAATAAAAAAGTGAACAAAATCTTTAAATTTAATCCACACGAAAACAAATCAACATGTAATGTTTGCGGAATGCATTCTCAGCCCTCCACTTCGTATTAAATGAACGTCAGAGTTCATTAAGCGCACAACATTTAAATTCATTGCTAGTAATTAAGCTTAATAATAAGTAAAAATTAAATAAATATTCATCATAAAAAAATTCACTTTTCTGTCAACAAGTTATTTCAATGTAAAGAGTGCTTGCGAGAGTTTTTGCAGTAACATATTCTGTCATTTACTGACTTAACAAGTCTCTACTCGCGAACGACAATTTTATTGCTTCCGAAAATAGAATCGGTAAAAGAGATCACGCAAAAAACTCACCAACAACACTCAAGCGAAAACCGATGCAAAATAGATAAAGAGACTCTTGCTCAGAGTGAGAGTGAATATTTTGAGCATTTTCGCTTCTGCACTGTTATTGAGCGTAAAGAAAAAAACGCTCAACTGTTATTTGCGAGCTATGCTTATCAAGGTTCATTTTAACACCTGATAATGTAAAATTTAAATCATTTCATGTGTGGGAGGCTCGTGCCGGGCTTACTTCATACCATACGTGCAATTTTGGATATGTAGTTCAAGGAAACATTTGCAATAATTGCATATTTTCATTAGCACAAGTTGGTGCTTAGTTAACAATTGAGAAATTGCTTAAAATAAAAAGTTTATTGCTCTTTATATCCCCAATACCACTTATATTTAATTAGAGTGTCCAACATTCGTTTGTTCTTAAAAGTCTAATAATTTTCGTAAAACTATTAGCGATTACTTTTATTTCAAACGCAACTTTTCTTGGTTCGTCGCATTTGCCATCGATACCTTAATTACTAGCTTACGATATTTCGGTATTTCTGTTTGCCCGTTCGATGACAATACAATCGATAGTTAAATTGAATTGATCAAATTTTGTAAGCTGAAAGCAATAAAATAAAAGAAAAAGTTGTCAAATATTATCAATATGCCAAGAGCAGGAGTGAAAAATGAATTAATTGAGCGGAAGGTCGATGTAGCCCTACTGGAGTTGGAGTTTATCGATGGTACGGCTTAAGCTATGGCAAAAACATTAAAAAACAACTAAAGCATTTGCAAAATTTCAGATAATGACCATGTTGCGCACGATGAAGTGATTTACGAGCTCATGGAGGAGTTGTCAATAATAACATCGTCTCGTCGGGGAACAAATTATCATGTTCCAACGTCTTTTATTTGGCGAACAAAAGTTTTGCCGCGATTTCTTCAGATGCTGCGGGCTACAAAAGTTGAATTTAAGGCTATTGGTAATTAAGTACGCCATGATGATTGCTTTAAACCAGTGATGGGCACACACACATACCGTCACAATTTTCACACGCATACAAGAACAACTTGCGTGCGCTGCGACGAAAAAAACGAAGTGTGCTCAGCACAGTGTACGCTGCAAGTTAACGTTCATTGTGTTTTTTAACTTTTATACGTTTACGTTGTTCTTGAGAATAATGTATCCATATTAATTTCTAATTCATAATTTTTTATTCGGAGGAGATCGGCTAAATGCTTATCTGTGATTCGATTTCGTTGTTTGCTTAAAATTAACTTCATTGATGAAAAAGCAGATTCGGAATTGTATGTCGACCCAAACATCGAGTACAATTTATATATTTGGTCTTTTATTTTTGGGTATTGCTCATCATCAATTGCTTTCCAAAAATTAACGCCAGATAGCAAAGGAATTGAATAATCTTGAGTCATTTTTTCTAATTCCGTTTGAAGCAAAGGGTCTTGTTTTTCAATGTCACAGAGAAGAGGATTTTCATGCAAATCGATTATTTTCTTTATCTCATCAAAATCTTTGAATCGCATTTCATAGTCAATTAATAAATTTTTAAGAATTGTACTGTACTCCAATTTCTTATCAAATTTTTTGAACTGACTTAATACTACTGACGTGTTTTTAAAATTATGAATGTTATCATTTTCCAGAATTTGTAGTTTTCTGCCGAAATGTTGAACAATTGTAAATAATTTTGAAATTAGTTTTTGTTTGCCCTGGAGTTCTAAATTTAGCTCATTAAATATACCAGTAATGTCGCATAAGAAAGCGAGGTCAAATAAATAATTTTTGTTTTTTAATTTATTAACAAAATCTCCCCCATCTGCCTTTAAATTTTGTTCGAAGAACATGATTATTTCATTTCGGAGATCGAAAAGCCGCTGAAGGCTTTTACCTCTACTCAACCACCGAACCTCAGTAAACAATAAGACATCACCATAGTCTGCTTTTAATTCGTCTAGGAGCGTTTTAAATTTACGGTGGTTCAAGGAATTATGACCACCCTTAATCTTATTAATTATTTTAATGGATATATCCATTGCCTCTTTTAAAAACTCCCCTTTAGCAAATAGCGCCTGCTGGTCAATAATGCAGTAAAAAGTGGGTATCTTAAAATTGTTTTTTAATAATTGACCAACTAAGCCATTTATTTTGCCGACCATGACCTTTGCCCCATCTGTACACAATCCGGCTAATTTATTTCTACCCACAATACTAAAAACTTTTGAAACTAAAACGTCGAATAAAACTTCGCCGGTGACATTGCTATGCAATGCACCAACGTCTAATATTTCCTCAAAAGTATTAAATTCTTTATCAACAGTTTTGAGACATATGATTAGTTGACAAATGCTATTCATGTCCGTGCTTTCTTCCAAACTTATAGAAAAATATTTGCAATTTTGTAATCTATTTTTCATCTCCATGTAGATGAAATTACTTATGTCTTCAGTCCTACGTGTTACTGTACGTCGCGATAAAGGAATTTTGTTTAGTGTTTTCAGTACGTCTTGCCCTTTTTTACCAAAACATTTCCTAACGACTGAAGACATATGTAAAAATAGCTGACAATTCTCTAATGGACAACATTGTTTTGCTAAAGCTTATGCAACTTCATAGGATGCTTTTTTGCAAGACGAGTTAACCTGCTTATCATCGTTTATATCATAAGCATCTTTATCATTATCATCATTTACATCATAATCATTATCATCAGTTACATCATTATCATAATCATCATTATTATTATCATTATGAATATCATTGTGTATAATATTACTTTCAATGTTATGAACATCAATGAAACGCAGAAAGTATTCTGCTTTTAAATGCAAAAGATATAAATTTCTTTGCTCTCCTGAATAAATTTTATAACCCTCGTGGCAAATTGAATAATGCCGTCTTAAATAAAATGTAGCATTGCGGCTTACAATAAAATTGCATATCAAGCATTGTGCTCTGCCATATTCATTTTCTATAAAGAAAAACTCATTCTCCCATGTAAGCATAAACATTTTTAAGCGCCACTGTAAAAAATGATAATTTGTATAATGCGCTGCGTGGTGTTTGCCTCTCAAGTGTTCGCCATCAATTAAAAAAAAAATATAACATGCTTCGCACCAGCACCGACGACGCGTCGCGACCAGTGATGCCAATATTTTTTCGGAAAAAAAGGACAGATTGGTAAAAATAAAACAGGAAAAAAGGCTGAAAAACTTAAAAAAAAGGCGGAAAACAGGACAAAAAGTTTTATTTATATATTTATTTAAACGTTTAATAGTTTTAAAGCTTCTTCAACAGCATCGTCCATATCCCTTTCCTCGGTTGCCGCCATGGATCCAATTAATTTTTAATATTTGTCCGGCAAATTGTAATTATGGTAAAACACTTTATGCCGACTCAATCCAAATCTAAAGATAAAATACACTTAAATAAATTTACAACTGACCTAAATAAAAACATGTATACGTATATACTCTACTTCCGCATTCGACCATCGCAAGAAAAGTAGAGTCAGGGCAAAAGCTACTAGCTACCGCAAAAGGGCTGTTTCCTGCGCTGTCTCGATATTTTTTCACCTCTCTTTTAAATCCTCATTAAAATGCAAAGCCAAAACAATTTTAATAAGTCTTGTGCACTTGGTTCTGTGCAATTTAATGTCTTTGGTGATCGACCGGCTCAATCGCACAATGCTGGGCGACAAACATAGGTAATGCAGCTTCTTGGCCAAAAACCTCAGTCGGTTTTACTGCACTAAAACTAATTTGGTTTGGTTGATTGAAAGATGATGTGTTTTGCACATGTTTTTTTGTGGCCATGTGCGCGCGAATTTGGCCAATTTTAGAGTTAACTGTGCATTTGCAGTATTTGCAATAAGCTTTATTACTATCCGAAGAATCGCGAAACAACCAGTTTTTAAAATCTGGCTGCTGTAGCCAGCATTCGCGGAATTTTAGCTTATAAATATCTTTTGGCATTTTCAATTTTTGCAAATTGCGCTTCGATATGCTTACGATTATACACGATGTAGATAAAATTTTGCATAAAAGAGATTCCACATAGTTTGTAAAAAATAAATTTTAGTTTAATTTATATAAAATCAACAATTTAGTCTAAAAATGCCAGATTTCCAGATAAGAGAACCAAAATAAGGACAGAATTCCGGATAGGGGATGTTTGACATTTTTTCCGGCTGAAGCAGTTAGAAACAGGATAGATCTGTCCGGAAAAAAGCTAAATTGGCAACACTGGTCGCGACGGCCGAACATTCGAGTTCTATATATAGCTTCCAATGCTTATAGCGTACGTGTGATTTTGTGCGGTTGGCTGCGGCCTTGTGTGCATTAGGACGTCGACAGACGTCGACGTCTGCCCACCACTGCTTTAAACCATCAATATTGCGGTCCCAAATGATGGTTGAGCAACAGGTTGCAATTGTGTTGTTCCGCTTGGGCTCATCAGGGGAAGCAGCCTCCATCAAGAAAATTGCAACATTGTTTTAAATAGGAGATGGTGGAACAATCGGCATAATAACAGACTGAGTTTTTGGTGCCATTATCAGAAAGTTACCGCAACTCATCTGTTGGCCAAGTGCAGAAGAACGAAGAAAACTTGCACTGGAAACAATGGACGAGTTACTTATTGTATAGGGTACGTCGATGGTACGGAAATAAAACTTTCGAGGAAACCCCGAGTGGACCACGAAGTTTATTTTTCAAGAAAAAGGATTTACGCGATCAAAATGCAAGTTGTGTGTGATCACCGCTTGCGGATAAGAAATGCTGTTGTTGGTAGTCCGGGCAGCTATCATGACGCAAAAATATTGCGGAATGGCGCCCTTTTCAAAGAGCATGACAAATATTTGTCCGGGGAGGAGTGGATTGCTGGTGATTCTGCGTATCCCTTATCAAGGTTCATTTTAACACCTGATAATGTAAAATTTAAATCATTTCATGTGTGGGAGGCTCGTGCCGGGCTTACTTCACAGGCTCTGATGCTAGATTACGCTCTCTGTTATGTTATGTTATGTTAAGGATATTATCGTGGAAATTATGTTTGCTAATACTTCATTTGTCTCTAACTTATATATACTAATGATTTATTTATCTTTAATTTATTTATTTCAATTATTTATTCATGTTTCTATATCTTCCAATATTTATACTTAAAGCTACTATCAGTAAGGGAGCCTTCCATGGGCCGAAGGTGCATCGTCCTCGTCCAGCTGCGACTTCAAGCCTTTCTCTTTTCTCTCTACCCCCTCGAATGGTTTTAACGCTGCTTCGGACCTGCCGCTGTATGTCCTTGGTAATCACTGACCTGCCTAAGCAATTATGTAATTCTGCAATAAGCAAATGAGCTGAGGAAAATTTAAATATGTGTTATTATATTTTTATTGGATTTTACTCCTTTAGAATCAAGTTGCATATAAGTAGCCCGGTAAAATCAACTAAATATTTTCGTTAAATTTTTGTGAAAAATAGCGATTGGCGAATGTTGGATACCCTCATACCATAAAAGTGCAATTTTGGATATGTAGTTCAAGGAAACATTTGCAATAATTGCATATTTTCATTAGAACAAGTTGGTGCTTAGTTAACAATTGAGAAATTGCTTAAAATAAAAAGTTTATTGCACTTCATATCCCCAATAGCACTTATATTTTATTAGAGTGTCCAACATTCGTTTGTTCTTTAAAGTCTAATAATTTTCGTAAAACTATTAGCGATTACTTTTATTTCAAACGCAACTTTTCTTGGTTCGTCGCATTTGCCATCAGGTTAACCAGAGAACGAGGCACGATCAGTGTGTCCGAACCACTCTTTCCTGAAAACACTTTATACCAACATCGATACCTTAATTACTAGCTTACGATATTTCGGTATATACTAAAATAACATAGACAATCGAAAGAAATAATTAGGGTATTCAGTTGCTATGCTTTCGTCGCAAAATGTTATATATAACACAGTGTAGCTAGTGAGTGCTTTTTTTTCGTTTCTTTTATCGTATTTGTGTCAAGTCTGCTGTTTGCCCGTTCGATGACAATGCAATCGATAGTTAAATTGAATTGAGCAAATTTTGTAAGCTGAAAGCAATAAAATAAAAGAAAAAGTTGTCGAATATTATCAATATGCCAAGAGCAGGAGTGAAAAATGAATTAAATGAGCGGAAGGTCGATGTAGCCCTACTGGAGTTGGAGTTTATCGATGGTACGGCTTAAGCTATGGCAAAAACATTAAAAAACAACTAAAGCATTTGCAAAATTTCAGATAATGACCATGTTGCGCACGATGAAGTGATGGACGAGCTCATCGAGAAGTTGTCAATAATAACATCGTCTCGTCGAGGAACAAATTATCATGTTCCAAAGTCTTTTATTTGGCGAACAAAAGTTTTGCCGCACTTGAATGAGGAGCGATTTCTTTAGATGCTGCGGGCTACAAAAGTTGAATTTAAGGCTATTGGTAATTTAGTGCGCCATGATGATTGCTTTAAACCATCAATATTGCGGTCCCAAATGATGGTTGAGCAACAGGTTGCAATTGTGTTGTTCCGCTTGGGCTCATCAGGGGAAGCAGCCTCCATCAAGAAAATTGCAACATTGTTTTAAATAGGAGATGGTGGAACAATCGGCATAATAACATACCGAGTTTTTGGTGCCATTATCAGAAAGTTACCGCAACTCATCTCTTGGCCAAGTGCAGAAGAACGAAGAAAACTAGCACTGGAAACAATGGACGAGTTACTTATTGTATAGGGTACATCGATGGTACGGAAATAAAACTTTCGAGGAAACCCCGAGTGGACCACGAAGTTTATTTTTCAAGAAAAAGGATTTACGCGATCAAAATGCAAGTTGTGTGTGATCACCGCTTGCGGATAAGAAATGTTGTTGTTGGTAGTCCGGGCAGCTATCATGACGCAAAAATATTGCGGAATGGCGCCCTTTTAAAAGAGCATGACAAATATTTGTCCGGGGAGGAGTGGATTGCTGGTGATTCTGCGTATCCCTTATCAAGGTTCATTTTAACACCCTATCCGTGCAACGCAACATCCGCTGATCCCACAACCGAAAAAATTTTCAATACGCTGCATAGCCAGTATTGAGTAAGAGTTGAAATTTGTTTTGGATTGCTAAAGGGAAACATACGCAACAAAAAATGCCACTCGTTATTATGCAAATGGGTGCTTGTTTGCTGCGCACTGCATAATTTGTTAATAAACTTAAAAATCGGAGATGATTTTGAGGTAGATATCGAAGATGATGAAAACGCCTCCAATGCGTTTGTTTTAAATTCTGGACCTACACCGGAGGATAAACGGCAAGCAATTGCCAATAACATATTTAATAATTGAAAATCTTTTATTATTCAGAAAATAAATGTTTTTTTTTTTAATATCAACACTAAAGCAATTATATATTTTAGTTCGAGCTCTAATTTTTGCATCCTCTCATTTCTTTCTAGCTGCAACTTTTTGAATTCAATATCATTTCATTTGCTCCTCTACACTTATTCTTTTTGTTCGAGCTTTAGTTTTTCATGCTCTAATTTCAATAAGTGTTCGTGTTTTTATGTTCCAAATGTAATAGCTGTTCGTGTTTTTTATATTCCAAATGTAATATCTGTTCGGGCTTGTCTTTCTCCAATGCGAAATGCTCTCGGCGCAAAGTCAACCTTTCATCTTCAAAATTACACAGCTTCTCCATTGAAGTGCGTACCCGCCGTTTTTTCAATATGGATTTTTCGCATTCATCCACCAATGACACATCCTGATCTGATGACATTTGTTACCATCCAAATCAAACACAACAGAACAATCCATTGTGTCATATTCCTCGACGGCTACTTCTCTTGTTTTTTTAAATATTTCAGTCAGCATGTCCCAAATGATGGTTGAGCAACAGGTTGCAATTGTGTTGTTCCGCTTGGGCTCATCAGGGGAAGCAGCCTCCATCAAGAAAATTGCAACATTGTTTTAAATAGGAGATGGTGGAACAATCGGCATAATAACAGACTGAGTTTTTGGTGCCATTATCAGAAAGATACCGCAACTCATCTGTTGGCCAAGTGCAGAAGAACGAAGAAAACTTGCACTGGAAACAATGGACGAGTTATTTATTGTATAGGGTACGTCGATGGTACGGAAATAAAACTTTCGAGGAAACCCCGAGTGGACCACGAAGTTTATTTTTCAAGAAAAAGGATTTACGCGATCAAAATGCAAGTTGTGTGTGATCACCGCTTGCGGATAAGAAATGCTGTTGTTGGTAGTCCGGGCAGCTATCATGACGCAAAAATATTGCGGAATGGCGCCCTTTTCAAAGAGCATGACAAATATTTGTCCGGGGAGGAGTGGATTGCTGGTGATTCTGCGTATCCCTTATCAAGGTTCATTTTAACACCTGATAATGTAAAATTTAAATCATTTCATGTGTGGGAGGCTCGTGCCGGGCTTACTTCACAGGCTCTGATGCTAGATTACGCTCTCTGTTATGTTATGTTATGTTAAGGATATTATCGTGGAAATTATGTTTGCTAATACTTCATTTGTCTCTAACTTATATATACTAATGATTTATTTATCTTTAATTTATTTATTTCAATTATTTATTCATGTTTCTATATCTTCCAATATTTATACTTAAAGCTACTATCAGTAAGGGAGCCTTCCATGGGCCGAAGGTGCATCGTCCTCGTCCAGCTGCGACTTCAAGCCTTTCTCTTTTCTCTCTACCCCCTCGAATGGTTTTAACGCTGCTTCGGACCTGCCGCTGTATGTCCTTGGTAATCACTGACCTGCCTAAGCAATTATGTAATTCTGCAATAAGCAAATGAGCTGAGGAAAATTTAAATATGTGTTATTATATTTTTATTGGATTTTACTCCTTTAGAATCAAGTTGCATATAAGTAGCCCGGTAAAATCAACTAAATATTTTCGTTAAATTTTTGTGAAAAATAGCGATTGGCGAATGTTGGATACCCTCATACCATAAAAGTGCAATTTTGGATATGTAGTTCAAGGAAACATTTGCAATAATTGCATATTTTCATTAGAACAAGTTGGTGCTTAGTTAACAATTGAGAAATTGCTTAAAATAAAAAGTTTATTGCACTTCATATCCCCAATAGCACTTATATTTTATTAGAGTGTCCAACATTCGTTTGTTCTTTAAAGTCTAATAATTTTCGTAAAACTATTAGCGATTACTTTTATTTCAAACGCAACTTTTCTTGGTTCGTCGCATTTGCCATCAGGTTAACCAGAGAACGAGGCACGATCAGTGTGTCCGAACCACTCTTTCCTGAAAACACTTTATACCAACATCGATACCTTAATTACTAGCTTACGATATTTCGGTATATACTAAAATAACATAGACAATCGAAAGAAATAATTAGGGTATTCAGTTGCTATGCTTTCGTCGCAAAATGTTATATATAACACAGTGTAGCTAGTGAGTGCTTTTTTTTCGTTTCTTTTATCGTATTTGTGTCAAGTCTGCTGTTTGCCCGTTCGATGACAATGCAATCGATAGTTAAATTGAATTGAGCAAATTTTGTAAGCTGAAAGCAATAAAATAAAAGAAAAAGTTGTCGAATATTATCAATATGCCAAGAGCAGGAGTGAAAAATGAATTAATTGAGCGGAAGGTCGATGTAGCCCTACTGGAGTTGGAGTTTATCGATGGTACGGCTTAAGCTATGGCAAAAACATTAAAAAACAACTAAAGCATTTGCAAAATTTCAGATAATGACCATGTTGCGCACGATGAAGTGATGGACGAGCTCATCGAGAAGTTGTCAATAATAACATCGTCTCGTCGAGGAACAAATTATCATGTTCCAAAGTCTTTTATTTGGCGAACAAAAGTTTTGCCGCACTTGAATGAGGAGCGATTTCTTTAGATGCTGCGGGCTACAAAAGTTGAATTTAAGGCTATTGGTAATTTAGTGCGCCATGATGATTGCTTTAAACCATCAATATTGCGGTCCCAAATGATGGTTGAGCAACAGGTTGCAATTGTGTTGTTCCGCTTGGGCTCATCAGGGGAAGCAGCCTCCATCAAGAAAATTGCAACATTGTTTTAAATAGGAGATGGTGGAACAATCGGCATAATAACATACCGAGTTTTTGGTGCCATTATCAGAAAGTTACCGCAACTCATCTCTTGGCCAAGTGCAGAAGAACGAAGAAAACTAGCACTGGAAACAATGGACGAGTTACTTATTGTATAGGGTACATCGATGGTACGGAAATAAAACTTTCGAGGAAACCCCGAGTGGACCACGAAGTTTATTTTTCAAGAAAAAGGATTTACGCGATCAAAATGCAAGTTGTGTGTGATCACCGCTTGCGGATAAGAAATGTTGTTGTTGGTAGTCCGGGCAGCTATCATGACGCAAAAATATTGCGGAATGGCGCCCTTTTAAAAGAGCATGACAAATATTTGTCCGGGGAGGAGTGGATTGCTGGTGATTCTGCGTATCCCTTATCAAGGTTCATTTTAACACCCTATCCGTGCAACGCAACATCCGCTGATCCCACAACCGAAAAAATTTTCAATACGCTGCATAGCCAGTATTGAGTAAGAGTTGAAATTTGTTTTGGATTGCTAAAGGGAAACATACGCAACAAAAAATGCCACTCGTTATTATGCAAATGGGTGCTTGTTTGCTGCGCACTGCATAATTTGTTAATAAACTTAAAAATCGGTGATGATTTTGAGGTAGATATCGAAGATGATGAAAACGCCTCCAATGCGTTTGTTTTAAATTCTGGACCTACACCGGAGGATAAACGGCAAGCAATTGCCAATAACATATTTAATAATTGAAAATCTTTTATTATTCAGAAAATAAATGTTTTTTTTTTTAATATCAACACTAAAGCAATTATATATTTTAGTTCGAGCTCTAATTTTTGCATCCTCTCATTTCTTTCTAGCTGCAACTTTTTGAATTCAATATCATTTCATTTGCTCCTCTACACTTATTCTTTTTGTTCGAGCTTTAGTTTTTCATGCTCTAATTTCAATAAGTGTTCGTGTTTTTATGTTCCAAATGTAATAGCTGTTCGTGTTTTTTATATTCCAAATGTAATATCTGTTCGGGCTTGTCTTTCTCCAATGCGAAATGCTCTCGGCGCAAAGTCAACCTTTCATCTTCAAAATTACACAGCTTCTCCATTGAAGTGCGTACCCGCCGTTTTTTCAATATGGATTTTTCGCATTCATCCACCAATGACACATCCTGATCTGATGACATTTGTTACCATCCAAATCAAACACAACAGAACAATCCATTGTGTCATATTCCTCGACGGCTACTTCTCTTGTTTTTTTAAATATTTCAGTCAGCATGTCAAAGTGGGGCATGTTTTGTTAACTTTTTCTGAAATAAATCAAATGTATGCATTGCAAATATGGAAAATATTTATGTATTTTGTAAAATTTACCCTTTTTTTTGATAACGCCATCGTCATCTTCAATTCCAGCGCCAGTTGACTCTAGAAATGCGTTTGCCTTAAGTTGCTGTGCTCTGAGGTGTCGCAATTTGCTCCTTGCCTAATTCCACTCGGTGTCTATTTTCAACTCATCAAACATTTTGATATAGTATATTCTTCCCGATGGTTTCTATGAAAAAAAAAAATATTTTTATATGTATTATGTACAATGCATTTTTACATGTAACCTTACCTCAAAATTGGTATGCGATTGAACATTCATATTACGCACATCACCCTCGCTCCAGCGTTTTATTTCGTACTCACGCACTCTTTTTGCTTTTGTTATTATTGATGCAGTTTTTTGGGAGTCGTTTACAGTTATCTTCATACCATACTTTGTGACTCTAGCTCAAACACTATGGAATATAGATGCATTAACATTTTTATCGAAGTATGGCATCAAAAGTTTATAGGAATTTTTTTTGGTGGTCGTCATCACCTATCTTGGCACCAAATTTGTTGGCTCTAGCCCAAAAACTGTGGAAGATATAGGCGTTTATGATTTAAACCTGCGAGGGGTTGGACGCGGAATGGGTGGGCGGGGCTCCAAAATTATGGATGCAAATTTTTGGGGGTTATTCGTAGCTATCTTCTCCAAAAAGTTGGTTATTTATCGATTTGCCAGCCACCTAGTTATCAAAAAACCCCAATCTTGACACATTGATTTACTATGCCATAGATAAAGGCATTTGCAAAGTTTGAAGTCTCTAACTTGAAGGGTGTGGAAAAAAGTGCCGAACACCATGACTGACATTGCACAAACCCAATATACCTTTTACCCTCGGTATCGAGTATAAAAACTGTGTAGATACACGAATACCAGTTTTTTAAATGTGGGAAGCTCGGGGCATTTTGTGAAGGCGTGGCACCCAAACTGATGGAGATCTTTTGGGGTCGTTGATTAATTATCTATCATATGCTTTCAAAATTGATCGATTATCTCATTTGGTTCAAAAGTTATGATTTTTGCAACGAAAAATCTTAAATGGACATGTATTGGAGTGCTGTGGAATACACAATATTTCTGTTTTTTACATCTGGTGCGTGAACGAATAAATCTGCAGGTTTTCGTACGCATGAGAAGCATGTATTCTTCAAAATTAGTCCACACAGTTGCAACGATAGTGTATGTGTTTGGCACCAGGAACAGAAAACTTTTAAGCTCGAATTTCATATCTGCCGGGATCATTAAAAACGTGGCAACAGTACTTCTTCATTAGTCTTTTCCAGTCAAAATGGTTGCCTCGATTACAATGTTCATTTACTTAACTTATATACTTGCAAAGTCGTGGTGGTCATATCTTTCGAAAAAGAATAATTACGCGGCAATTTTCAATATATGAACGTGTGAATTTATTGGATGTCATTCAGCTATGCAAATTGCACAATGATTGTGATTGATTGATTAATATTGACAGTGAAAAAATATCGTTTCGCCAATTCTTGAAATTAATTTTAGTTTCACCAGTGATAATAGAATTAAAAGATATTACAATTGGCAGTAAAAGGTCTTTCAAATTAATTCGAGCTGGGAACTTCTCTTGGCTTTGCCTTCGTTACAGTCAGTATGAGCGAGCGCGAACGCGAATTGCATGTTGCAGACGTTTTTGTTTCACATGCCTTTGCGCTCGTCGTCTATCGTACGACAACACAAAACGGTAAATGTTTGTAAACATTTGTATGCAAGTGTTTAATACATAAATTACTTGCTGGGCCTGCTTGTCGAGATTTTTAATGTTTCTGATGTGTTTCCATTTTCTGTGTCGGTGGCAAACGACATCGACAAATGCACTACTGAATACACTTTCGGAACTTGTGTAATTCTTTGCATAACTGTATGGTAGTTGCGATGGAAAAATTGTTGACTTGCGTCATAAAACTGAAAACATGAAAGAGTATTATTGACAAGCATTTGAATACTGATATTTGGCTGTGTGTGTTCATATATGCATATGCTGCACCTTCAAATGTGTGCGTAGCAATTGTATATCATTTCTTAAACAGTATCAACTTATATTCTTGTCAAAATATGAAGAAAAAAACCAGTAGAAACGTTGCAGTCGGACGCACCCGACTGCGTTATACTCGATACCAGTAAGAAAACAGATTAAAAGATACCTGATTGCAATGGGGTGCGGATACGGCAGGGGTGTACGCTGCCTCAAAGACTGTCTGGTGCAGATGGGGATGCCAAAAAGTTATCTTCCTTCCAAATTTGGTGACTCTAGCTCAAAGTTTGTTAAAGGTAGGGGCTGAGGGCGGTACGAGGGCGTGGAATCAAATTTTGTGCTGAAGATCTATGAATCATGTTAATAGCTATTGTGAAGTAGGTCCAGCGTGAACCTCCCTCACATACATATATATACATACATACTATACATACATATAGAATGAGACTTATGAAGACAAACAATTAATAGAAATAAGACAGAGAAGAAGGTTTATGAATACAAACAATATATTGATATAAGACAAAGAAAAGATTTATGAAGACAACAAATCAATAGATATAAGACAAAGAATATGATTTAAGAAGCAAAACAAATTAAATGAACAGAATATTTACTTAATACATATTGTTAGTAAAGATAAGGCAATAAGTTACACAACTAATAGAGTTAAGTTACATTAACTCATAAAACAATGCAAGAACGCAGCGCAGCAAGAGAGCCGGGCAGCGAAGCCGGCGACAAATGAGCGAGGGCACGCTCGCGGCCCGCGACCCAATTGTCGCGAGCAAGGGCAGAAAGCGCGCTGACCTCTAGCGCGAGACCGGCAAAGTAGTTAGAAAAGGAGCACGCAACTGAACAGACGCGATCGCGGAGTCGTAAACAAGAGCCAGCAATAAGAGTGGAAAAGCTAAGTTTGTAAGTAACATGAGAGTGTCCGAACAATAAAAAAGGAAATGAAATAACCCCGAGTCTACATGCGTTTAGATTAGAAGGTTAGTTGACCTCGTGTCCCCCTAGCCGTCGAGGTGCCTACTTTCCGCAGTGCCTGACAAATGTCGCGACACTTGCCTTCATTTCGCGAACGACTCTGATTTTAAATATAAATATCTTGTGACGTGGACCGTGGACAGACTGAGATCTGTACCCCGGCAAAATGACTACTTTACAAGTGGCGCCCTAGCAGGGACTTAACGTGAAAGAGGTGTAGTGCAAGTTGGGAGCAAAAACCCCAAACGCACTACTAAAAGTGAATCGTGACAGTCGGGCATACCCGGTCATACCATGCGATCGCGCGCGCGTTAGAAACAAGAGAACAAAAAAACTGAAAGTAACGGCGAGGGCAATAAAAGGTGCCAGATGGTCAGTTGGCGCTGAGAAAAAATTTGCCAAACTTACAGTCGTCGCGAAAAGTTATTTTTGTATGTATTAAGCAGCAAATCGGTCGAAGCTTAGAGTGCACGTGCAGCGAAGTTGACGTTGAAAGAAGACGCACCAACTAAGCGAACGAGAATAGCGAAAAGACAGGCGTAAGCGTTCGGCTAGAAAACAGCTTAAATCGCGGGAAACGGTGTCGGTCGTGAAAAGTGATCACAGCAGAGCAACGCGAGCGCTGACTGTGAAAGTGCGCACACGCCAAAACCCGAACATTGGAATTGGTTTTTGCGCGGTAGTTGATTGCGATACAGTGGGACGAGAGTGGAAAAATTTTAAATAAACAAAAATTTTAATAAAACTAAATGAAATTTAAATAAATTAAATAAAATTTAAATAAAAAATTTTAAATAAACAAAATAAAATTTAATTAAATTAAATAAAAAATTATTTAAACAAAATTTAAATAAATTAAAAAAAAGGTTAAATAAATTAAATTAAGTAAATTAAATAAGTTTTAAAACAAAAGGGCGCGGGTCTAGGATGGGTGTACTACTGCAGGAAGGAGAATCTGGAACGAATCGCTCAGGAGCTCAGCAAAGAAAGCGTCGGCAAGGTAGAAGAGTTGCGGAAACGGGTATGTGGTATAATAAAATTGGGGGGCCATAGCTCGTCAACCTGGAACCGGTTGGGCGAATGGGAGCGGAAGTTCGCCAAGAGCCGAGGGTCACCCGTCCCGCCTAATGTCATTGGTGAGGGGATGCGCCCAAGACAAAAATCGGAATCCGATTTGTTGGCGTCATCGGGGTCACTCGGAGAATTGCCACCACCACCCAGCCACGTGCGGTTTGCACCGGCCGTTGGCGGATACGTAGCTGGATTGACCCCGAATGTACATGTAGTGCCGCCCGTAGGACCATCCATGACTAGTACCCAGGAGGGCCAGGCGGATTACAGGCAAATGTACGAGCTCGCTAACAGTCACCGGCTTTACATGGTCGTCCCTGATCAGGGTAGGAAATGGGGTGTTAAGTTTGACGGTTATTCTGACCCACTTGCGTTCATACAAACATTAGAAGAACGCGCCCAAACGTACGATATAGATCTGAATCGCATACCGAGAGCGATGAGCGAGGCTTTGACAGGCATGGCAGGTAGTTGGTTCTCAACGAGCGGATTAAGGGACGTGACGTAGGGAACGTTCAAAAGAGAATTTTTAGGATTCTTTCTGCCACCCCAATACTTTGACAGGCTAGAGGACGAAATCAGTGCCCGCCGACAACGCGTAGGGGAAGGGTATAAAGAATACTTAGTCAACCTGAAGAGGTTAATGCCGCACGCCAGTTATACTCCTGAGCAGGAACTGAAAAGAGTATATGAGAATCTTTCTCGGGAGTACCGCCTATATATTCGACTTGTCTCAGCTAACACAGATAGCCTCAGAGTTTGAAAACATCCCGGGTCAGGTCCAAGGGGAGACGGGATACAACCAGGCAAGGGTTCTTGGGTATCAGGGTAGGTCCGGTGGCATGGACACGTCCGCCAAGCAGCTCAATCCGTTTAGGAGCCCGCCAGCGCAGGTACCGTTAGCGCGAAATGAGATTGGTAGTCATCGCGCCACCAGGCGCGATGAAATTTCGAACAACATGATGGGGCATGAACAGGTTAGGTCGGCAGTCGTGAGTCGCGTGTGCTATAACTGCTCACAAGGGGGACACTTTGCCAGAGAATGCCCAAATCCCAAGGTGGTATTCTGTAGACAGTGTGGGGCTCAAGGCGTGAGCGATTTGGCATGTTGCGGTAGGAGAGCGAGAAACGGGCAGCCGCGTCATCCAGAGCGGGATTGGATGGGCGCCGGCGCCGGCGCAAGTCAGTCCCGGAACTAGAATGTCCTCTTAGAGTCGGAAATAGTCGCATAATCGCCATGGAGAAGGTCGGGGACCGAATGGCGAAGGCGACGGTTGACACAGGGGCGTCACGAAGTTTCGTGAGCCAAAGTTTCTTTGAGGAAATAAAGACAAGGAGGGAAGTATTCGCAGCGATCGCGAATACTCACTTAGCAGATGGATCGAAGGTAGCAATTAGTAAATTGTTGAGAGTCAAGGTCAAGTTGATCAGCAAAGAAGTGTCGATGGACATGCTCGTAATGCCATCCATGTTAGACAGTCTTATCCTGGGGATGGATTTTCTATGCAAGATGGGGACGACTATGCAGTGCGGTGAGGCGATGCTGATACTGAAGTGGGCCGATACGCCAGCTGAGGCGATCGAAAGAGCCGAGACAAGGTCAGAGGGGCAGAAGGAGCAAGAGAGACGCAGCACCGGAGGCAAGAAGCGAGAGACTGTCTTGGCGACGCATCGCAGCAAGGATACCACGCTAGCCAAGCAAGGGGCCGGCCGAGACGAAGTTACAGTCGTCAAGGAGCCATCGCTAGGCCAGGTGGAAAGTGCAGGAGCCGAGGCGCCGCAAGGAGGAGACCCCAGAGCAGGATCATCATCGGAAGAAGACGCTGCGCAGGAATCAGTGTGGCCAGCGGACTTGGAACCAGCCACGCAGGAGTTTTTAAGGACAGAGTTGCAACTCTTCGAGGGATTGAAGGGCGTATCCAAAGTAGCCGAGCATCGGATCATCATGAGGGACGACAAGCCGGTCAAGCAGAGGTACTACCCCAAAAATCCGGCGATGCAACGCGTGATCGACCAGCAGGTAAACGAATTGATAGAGGGGGGGGCAATCGAGCCGTCACGCAGCCCACACAGCGCGCCCATAGTGCTCGTCCGTAAGAAGACGAACGAGTGGAGGATGTGCGTGGACTACAGGCAGCTCAACGCACACTCTATACCGTATGCATGTCCCGTACCCAGGATAAATCACATACTGGAAAAGTTGAGGCACGCACGTTACATTTCGACGCTGGACTTGAAGCTCGGTTACTGGCAAATCCCAATGGCGGCAGGCAGTAGGGAGTACACCCTCACATACATATATGTACATACTATACATACATATAGAATGAGACTTATGAAGACAAACAATTAATAGATATATGACAGAGAAGAAGGTTTATGAATACAAACAATATATTGATATAAGACAAAGAAAAGATTTATGAAGACAACAAATCAATAGATATAAGACAAAGAATATGATTTAAGAAGCAAAACAAATTAAATGAACAGAATATTTACTTAATACATATTGTTAGTAAAGATAAGGCAATAAGTTACACAACTAATAGAGTTAAGTTACATTAACTCATAAAACAATGCAAGAACGCAGCGCAGCAAGAGAGCCGGGCAGCGAAGCCGGCGACAAATGAGCGAGGGCACGCTCGCGGCCCGCGACCCAATTGTCGCGAGCAAGGGCAGAAAGCGCGCTGACCTCTAGCGCGAGACCGGCAAAGTAGTTAGAAAAGGAGCACGCAACTGAGCAGACGCGATCGCGGAGTCGTAAACAAGAGCCAACAATAAGAGTAGAAAAGCTAAGTTTGTAAGTAACATGAGAGTGTCCGAACAATAAAAAAGGAAATGAAATAACCCCGAGTCTACATGCGTTTAGATTAGAAGGTTAGTTGACCTCGTGTCCCCCTAGCCGTCGAGGTGCCTACTTTCCGCATTGCCTGACAAATGTCGAACGTGAACGTCTCTGATTTTAAATATAAATATCTTGTGACGAGGACCGTGGACAGACTGAGATCTGTACCCCGGCAAAATAACTTCTTTACACTATCCTCATACCAAATTTGGTGACTCTAGCTCAAAGTTAGAATAATATTGTGCAAAGGGGGCTGGTATAGAGGGGCCTGGCATCAAAATTTTTGCTGCAGATCAGTGTATGATGTAAATTGCTATCCTCCTACCAAATTTGGTGACTCCAGCTCAAAAATAGTAAAATTTAGTGGAAGGGGGTCTGGAGGTGGTAAGGGGGGGGGCGTGGCATCAAAATTATTGCTGCAGATCTATTTATGATGGCAATTGCTATCCTCCTTCCACATTTGGTGACTCTAGCTCAGTTAGTAGAATATTGTGGAAGGGGGGGCTGGGGGCTGGCATTGGTGGGGGGCGCCATCCAAATTTTTTGGGTTTCTTCATCTACAATCTTGGAAACAAATTTGGCGTCTCTAGCTCAAAAGCTGTGGAAAATATAGGCGTTTTTGACTTCAAAATGCAGGGGGCTGGGGAAAGGGAGGGGCGTAGCACCAAAACTTTGATGCAGTTTTTTGAAGATCGTTAACAGCTATCTTCCTACCAAGTTTGTTGATTGTAGCTTTAACGTTTTTAGTGAAGCATTGAGGCGGTTTGTGGCAGCTTGGGCAGTATGGATTGGCGTGGCATCCAAAATTTTTTTAGGGGATGTAATCACCTTTCTTTGCACAAAATATGCTGGCTCTAACTAAAAAACTGAAAAAGATATAAGCATTTCTGTTTTTAAACTGCAAGGGGGCTGGGGGCGGAATGGGTAAGTAGGGCTCCACAACTTTGATGCAGTTTTTGGGGGGTCATTACCAGCTTGGGCAGTATACATGGGCGTGGCATCCAATGTTTAATGAATTTGGTTTGGGATCATCAACACCTACCTTGGCACCAAATTTGATGTGTCTAGCTTAAAAACTGTAGAAGATATGGGCATTTTTGGTGCTAAACTGCGGGGGGCTGGGGGCGAAATGGGTGGGCGTGGCTCCAAAATTTTTGATGAAGTTTTTTGGGGGTTGTTAGTAGCTATTTTCTCCCCAAATTTGGTAGTTCTAGCTGTAAGGGCTTGCGAAATAGCTGGATCTATCGATTTTGCGTTATCGAGTTTATCGATTTGCCAGCCCCCTAGTAACCGAAGAGCTCCAATCTTAACACTTTAATATGCCATAGATAAAGACATTTGTAAAGTTTCAAGACTCTAGCTTGAAGGGTGTGGAAAAAAACTGCGTTCATACATGTCCCTGCCAAGGGTGCTGACAAATAGTAGTCGGGCCAGAGAAGAAAACTTTTTTAAATTACCCCAGTCCAAGGTGGAACAGCATCGTGCCGCGGGACTCGTGGCTCTGGATACCTGCCGACCTCCAGTTTAACAAGGCTTCTCGTGGTACACGGGCTATGCCGCGGGTGACTTTCCACTCCCATCTACTCGTGGGACCAAAATTATGAATCCGAATAAAACAACAAACCTAGTGTCCGGGACACTCAAAAACCCGGGGGGAAACGCCAAACCCTCTTTAGGTGCTTGCACTTCTTCCTCGACACACGGTACGCTAGCAGGTGCTCGCTACGCAGCAAGCGGCACTGGTGCAGGACGAACAAGCCATTCGTCCTCACACCGCGGACGCCGACCCAACATAAGTTTGCAACACCAGCTTCCAAGTCCGCGACGCAGGCGATCGTCACGGGGTCCACTTCAACGGCGGCAAATAAACCGCTGATTCAAGACCGGAGGCGGGCTGCAGAAATTCCGCAGCAAAACTTGAGCGGCCAGCAGTCATCTCCAGATGGGATCAAACTCGTCGAGTGGACCAAGACCATACTGCCGCACTTCAAGCCTGCAATCCCGGCTTCTGCGAAAGCAAAGCAGAAGCGTCAACGCTCCGTGGAGGAGCAGGCTCCGCAAGCCAAGCGGATCAGGCAACCAGCGCGTCCACAGCCGCTCAGTCGGTCCTTCGCTGAAGCCGCAAGGGAGAAAGTTTCAATTGGGGTCCTCGACTGGGGCCACAAGGAGGGCCATATCCCGTGGAACCAGTGGGGGGCCATAGAGAATGAGCTGCAGGATAAGATTGTCGACCTCATGGAGCGTTCTGGTGGACCACCTCCTCGTTGCTCTGATGCTGGTTGGCATCTGGGCAATATCAAAGCAATATCCTGCGAAGATGACAAATCGGCAGAGCTCTATAAAAAGCGGTGGACTTGCTGGGGGAAGTCTACCCCAGGACGATGCTCGAGGCGGTCGATTGGAAAGACGTGCCAAGTCGACCCAGAGCGAGAGCTTGGGTTTCTGCTAAGCCAGAGGAGCCTAAGCGAATTCTTAAGCTCCTTCAGAAGAGTAACCCATACCTGGTTACTCAGGATTGGAGGATTGCCAAGGTCGAGGCGCCTGAAGGCAATAGCCGACAGGTAATCCTCGTTATTAACGATAAGTCAGCCAAGACTCTTGCCGCAACTAACGGAGCGGCACGCTATGGCTTCAAGCCAATAACGATAAGAGTTTATCGTTCGGATGCAGCCAGCAAGCCGTCCGAGTTGGAGGACGCACCGGTGGCACAAGACGCTACTGACCTCTTGGAACAGCCACTGCCGGTGGCTGTCGTAGATGATACCACCGCCAATGGTATCATCACAAGCGAAGCGCCGGCAGCTAAACCGAGGGATGGCCAGGCCGGTCAGGAAGTATCCGAACTTGCTGTCGCGGCCAAAGTGATCAGCCTTGAGGAGGATACAGACGACGAGGCTGATCTCACAGTGGTGGAGGTGAAAACGGAAGATGTCTCTGACTCACCTCCAAATCAAACTCCACTACTGTAAAGTGGGTGAAGCCGCTTTTCTGCTCCGCATAAGCCAATGCGGAGCAGACATTGTCCTCATCCAGGAACCTTGGGTCTGTGGTAACACGGTTTCTGGACTGGGGACTCAGGACTACAAGCTAATTTTAGCCCGCAACGAAGGTAAAGTCCGCATCTGCATTCTAGCAAGAAAACACCTAGACATTTTTCTGCTTCCTGATTTCAGCGATGGTGACAACACGGCTGTATGCCTTGAGCTGAAGTCTGGACAGGTCAGACTTAGCTCTACCTACATGGCCCACGACCACCAGGGGCCCCTACCACAGCAACGACTACGGGCGTTAATTGCTGACTGCGAATTGACGCATACCGAGCTGATAATATGCTGCGACGCCAACGCTCACCACCATCAGTGGGGCAGCTCGGATATAAATGAACGGGGTGAGTTACTCTTCAATTATATCTTAACAACAAACTTAAACATTTGTAATATAGGCAACGACCCGACCTTTATTATAAAGAATAGGGAAGAAATCTTAGATATGACGCTAGCCACAGCCTCCCTCTATCAACGACTAACAAAATGGGGGGTACTAGTAGAGCACTCCTTCTCCGACCATGGGTATATCGACATAGAGTTCTGTCTTGATATACCCAGACCCAAATAGTGCAGAAACTTTAAACGTACAAACTGGACCAAATTCAAAGAATGCCTTGAAAGGCTAATCCCAGAGCACCCCCCAGCGGGACTCCCCTCTCCCGAGTACACAGAGTTACTCACAAGCAAGCTCACGGAGGCATGCAAGTCCGCCCTAAACATGACATGCCCCCAGAGCAAACCAAGAGGCAAAACAATACCACCATGGTGGTCCTCGCAATTAGGCGAGCTTCGGTCTTTAATAGAGCTAAGTCCAGGTTCAAAAAGAATCTGAGACAAGCTTAACGCTCCACATGGCAAAATTTTTGCTACAAAATCGAGGGCACTGCAGAAGCAGTAAGGCTCAGCAAAGGTTCTCTCAAGTACACAAGCAACCCTAGGCTACCTCAAAAAACCTGATGATTCATGGACAACTACCAGTCTAGAGTCACTGGAACTTTTGAAGGAAACTGACTTTCCCGGATGCTCAACTGAAGAACCACTACCCCCTATCCAAAGAGAATTTCATGAACACGTTTCTACCGACCTATTCTCCAGAGATATCATCTCATGGGCTATTCGTAGCTTCTCACCCTTCAAGTCCCCTGGGCCGGACGAAATTATCCCAGCCAAACTGCAGTATGCAGGAGACATCGCCATAAACTGGATTCCGAAAATTTTCTCAGATACCCTGACAACAGGTACGATCCCCAAGCCATGGCTCGAATCTAAAGTTGTCTTCATTCCCATGGCGGGAAACGCCTCACACATGACCCCAAAGGATATCTGACCCATAAGCCTAACATCCTTCCTACTCAAGACACTAGAAAGGGTGCTGGGCTTACTTATTAGAGATACGATCAAGACCGACCACTTCTCCCAAGCCTCCCTCACCATTGCAGTGTGTTTCAAGCTGAAATCGCTGCAATACACGAGGCACTCTATTGGATATCCGAAATAAATTGCTCTGCAGCCAGAATCTGCATATTTTCTGATAGCCAGGCGGCTATCAAATCTCTCAAGGCGATATCATCTAACTCGATATCTGTCACAAACTGCCTCAAATCACTGAAGGAGATGGCCAGGACGTAAAGGCATCGAGGGCAACGACAAAGCAGACGAGCTGGCAAGGCATGGTACTACCATGCCTCTCCTCACAGACAAGGAGAGCATGGGTATCCCCATGGCCAGCTGCAAGCTAAGAGTCCGATCGCACTTCGAACTTGAAGCAAACAAGAAATGGCAATTTACCACCGCCACGGGTAGGATTGCCAGGCAAACCTGGCCAACACGCTGCAAAAAGCGGTCCTCAGGCCTAGGCTGTGCTGCCCTTATCAGGGCCATTACGGGGAACTGGTTATTTGGGACTCACGCAGAGAGACTTTTAGCCCCCTTCAATGATTTCTGCAGAAGCTGCCGAGACGAAAAGGATTAGGAAACGGTCTCCCACCTCTTCTGCGACTGTCCAGCTCTCTGCAAGAAGTGAAATCGATACCTTGGTTCTTTCTTCTTATCGGACCTCTCTCAATTGGCGGACACTAAACCGAAAAATATCCTGTCCTTTATTCATACTTCGCGCTGGGACCACGCCCTCGCAAACGGTGTGACACGATCTGCGTCTGGGTAGACGGCGTCTGTGGACCATGTCCAAGACTCGGCATCACAACGGGCCTTTATATGGCCTATGTGAGTAGGGTTTTTTTTTCTAAAACTGCTCACTACCGCTCTAACCTAACCTACTTATAAATTAGATAATTACGAAAAGATTGACAAAGACAAAGGAAGAAACAGAAATGAATTGAGTTAACTTCTTACATAGATTATTATTAAAATTTAATCAGTTATTTAGACATAAGTTAAGCCATTGTTTATTGATAAAAGACACAACCACCAGATGTATACAAAACTTGAATTATTATTAGTTTAGAATACATTAAAGATAAATAAAATAAATATACTGCCATTAAATTCAAGTTACATATAGTACGCTTTGCAGAAAATTTAATATTTAACGACTTAACATAAGATGCGACAGCCAGGAAAGCGACAAAAGAGCGGGGATCAAGCGCGCACTCGCGACACATGACCCAAATGTAGCGAGTAGCAGAAAAGGAAGAAGTGCGCTTAACACAAGCGCGAGACCAGCAAATCAGTCTTCACGGAATATCGAAATATAACAGACGCGACGACGGGCTTTAGTGAGGCTTGAGTAAACGGGAACGGTAAAGGCAAAAAGTTATCGGTGCAGCAGATTTTCTGGCACGTCAACGGGCATTTCGTTTATAAACATAAGACAATAGTAACAGTGAAAGTACAAGGGCATACCCCTTGAGACTTGTTTTTATGATGTGAGGTTATGGTGATTTCGCGCGTTAACCTATAGCTACCCCTTGTTCGCCGAAATACAATCTGCGCGACTAGAGGCACCGCTGCAAAGGATTGCCTCGTACATCTCCCTAGTGGGCCAAACGTTTAGGCAACACCCCCCAGATGTTAGACGATTTTCACAACACTTGCCTCCATGTCACGAAGCGTCGCTGATCAAATGTAAATATCTTGTGATGCGGGCCGTGGACACACTCAGATCTTTACCCCGGCGAAATACCTTCTTTACAAGGGACATAAAGTAAAAGAGATGTAATAGACAATTAGGAATTAAAGACCCCAAACGTATTACCAACAAGTAAAACTCACGAAAGTCGTACATACCTGGTCATACACCGTCGGTCGCGTGCGCGTTAAAAATTATTAAAAAAACGGAAAGATGGTCAGATGATCATATGTCGCAAAATGTGTGTGTAAAGCAGCGAATCGGTCTGCGCTTAGAGTGCACGTGCAGCGAAAGTGACGGTGGAAGCGGACGCACCGACTAAGCAAACAGGTTGCAAAACGTTGGCCGTAATCTTTTAGCTGGAAAAGGCTAAATCGCGTGTAGCCGAACTTGTGGTGAGAAGGGTGAACACAACAGAGCAGCGCGAGCGCTGACAGCTAAAGTGCAGCACGTTCAAGAACCTCAAAACTTAAATCGGTCTTGTGTGGTGGTTGATCGCGGTACAGTAAGACGAGAGTAAACAATAACACACAAAAAAAAAAAAATTTAATAAAACGGAAAATATAACGGAAAGAATGTTAATGTCAATACGACAAAAAATGCGCTGTTCCAGAGTAAATTAAAGTTAATAAAACGGAAATTGTTTAATTAAATTTTAAAGCAATGAAAATTTAATAAACGGAAAATTTTCAAACTAATTAAAAATTAAATTTTATAATAAGAAGAACGGAAAAATAAAATTTAATTTAACTTAAAAAAAAATTTACCGAAATTAATTTATTTTTAATTAAAGGTTATTGACAAAAAAAAGTATCTAAAATTAATCAAACAAAAACAAATTAATAGAACAAACATATTTTATTGATAAAAAATTTAAATTTGATATAATCGACATATACAAAACATTAAAAAAAAATTGATAAAGAAAAGTCGTTTACAGTTATCTCAATACCATATATTGTGACTCTAGCTCAAACACTATGGAACATTTTTAATCGAAGTATGGAATCAAAAGTTTATATGAATTGTTTTGGTGGTCGTCATTACCTATCTTGGCACCAAATTTGGTGGCTCTAGCCCAAAAACTGTGGAAGATATAGTCTTTTATGATTTAAACCTGCTAGGGGTTGGAGGCGGAATGGGTGGGCGGGGCTCCAAAATTATGGATGCAAATTTTTGGGGGTTATTCGTAGCTATCTTCTCCAAAAAGTTGGTACTGTATCGATTTGCCAGCCCCCTAGTTATCAAAAAACCCCAATCTTGACACATTGATTTACTATGCCATAGATAAAGGCATTTGCAAAGTTTGAAGTCTCTAACTTGAAGGGTGTGGAAAAAAGTTGCGAACACCATGACATTGCACAAACCCAATATACCTTTTACCCTCGGTATCGCGTATAAAAACTGTGTAGATACACGTTTTTTAAATGTGGGAAGCTCGGGGCATTTTGTAAAGGCGTGGCACCCAAACTGATGGAGATCTTTTGGGGTCGTTAATTAATTATCTATCATATGCTTTTGAAATTGATCGATTATCTTATTTGGTTCATAAATTATGATTTTTGCAACGAAAAATCTTAAGAAGCGCCACTGTGCGTTGCAGCGTTTCGTTTTAGTTTGATATGTTTTGGAGTGCTGCGGTATACACAATATTTCTGGTTTTTCCATCTGGTGCGTGAACGAATAGATCTGAAGGTTTTCCTACGCATGAGAAGCATGTATTCTTCAAATTTACACACAGTTGCAACGATTGTCTTTGTGCTTGGCACCAAGAACAGCAAACAGTCATGTTTCTTACTGAGCTCCGCTTAATTAATTAATTCATAACGCAAAACTGCAGAAAAATACTAAACAAAAACATATACATACCATATATATTATGCAAACAAATTAACCAAAAACGCAAACCGAAAAATATATCAATAAACGCGCCAACTCTTTACCAAACAAAATCAAATTTTATAAGTTTTGAGTTTGGGAAGAAGCGAATCAAGCAAACACCCAACAAAAGAAAAGAGAGAGAGTGTCACAGAACAAACAAACATCAAAATACTCACTCAAACTCAAACAAAAAACACTCAAATGGCACCGATCGCAAAGCGACTCACCGGCAGAGCTAAAGTCCAGCATACTTAAAGATTCAGCAGCTATCATGATCATGATCACCGCTAAGATGGGTGAGACCGAGGAACGCATTTTACATGTGCTCCACGAGCGGCTGGATAGCATGAACGCGGATCTGGAGGGATTGTTACAGCGAGTTCAGAAGCTTGAACTGGAGTCTGTGGATGTTCAGTCTTTGGAGGCACGAGTGTCGCAGCTTGAGGCAAAATTGACTGCACAGGCGAGTGCAAGCGTGGTGAATGACCTGAGACTGCATGGAGTCCCGTATGCAGAGGGTGAGCAGCTCAAAACGATTTTTAACACGCCTTGTTTCTCGCTTGGAGTCGCGCCCGCACCGAGACTGAGAGAGGTCAAACGATTACGGCAGTCCAGGTCTGGTAATTCAGTTGCTGATCCCATAATTATATTAAGTTTTGAAAAGTATAATGATAAGGTCAGCATACTGCGCGCTGCTGCAAATTACCGGCGAACCACAAAAACGAAACTAAACCTGCAATTGCTAGGCTTCGACACGTGCACAGCAGTGCCAATTTATCTAAATGAACAGCTGACGAGAGAGAACTATGAGGTGTTTAAAGCAACAAAGAATTTAAAAAAGCGAAAACAAGTTGCTGCTGTTTTCTGTCAGCGCGAGTACCTCCTCTAACGCTGCCCCTCAAGACTGTCCACCAGCTAAGCCTCTGCGTTCCGCCTAACACAAGGGTCATACAAGGGAGCTGCTGAGTGGATAGAATTTCAAACCCAACAAAACGCTGAATGGGCAGAAGCCCGGCCGATCACCCAAGCTGGCCAGACAATGTTGCAACTGCTGAGTTGCATATGAATATAGGGCACACACACACTCACACACACACTTACACATTAGGACGGTGGAAGCAAAGCGGAGACAAGGGCCGGGAGCTGGCACACCAAACAGTAAGAAGAGCACGAAAGAGAAGGATACGCAAGTCCAGGAGACCCAAACAGACAAGGTGGTAACCAACCCAGAGAAGGCCACATCAGCACTGGGTATGCCTATGCGAAAGGAGCCGGAATGGAAGAAGGTGACGTCGAAGCGCAAGCCGCCCAAAAAGAAGAAGGGACTGATGGATAAGATAAGACCGGACGCAATAGTCATCAGGACGAAGGGAGACATCAGCTACGCAGACATCCTACGGAAAGTGAAGGGGGAGGATAAGCTGCAAGGTCTAGGAGACGCAGTGGCGAAAATAAGAAGGACCCAAAAGGGGGAGTTGCTCCTACAGCTCACCAAAGCAGGAGGCGCAGCGGACAGGTATAAGAGCCTGGTTGGAGAGACACTGGGAGAACAGGTTGAGGTCCGCACCCTTTCGCACCGTGTGGAGATTGAGTGCCGAGACATGGACGAGAGCACCACCAAGGAAGAGATACGCATGGCGTTGAAGAACCAGCTGATGACGGTAGTTGCAGTGGATGATATCTACTTGAGGAGGGTTTATGGGGAGACACAAGCAGCAACGATCAGGCTGCCAGCCGAGAGCGCGCGCAAGGCGTTAGAAAAGGGATCGCTGAAGGTCGGCTGGGTGAGGTGCAGGCTGAAAGAGCGCGTCGCAGTGGTCAAGTGCTACAGATGCCTAGAATTCGGACATATGGCCCGCAACTGCAGCAGCGAGACAGACCGATCGAAGATGTGCAGGAGGTGTGGACAGGAGGGCCACATAGCCAAGGATTGTCGGAGCGACCCACAATGCATGTTCTGCAAAGGTAGGAATGCTGAGTGGGGTCACGTGGCGGGAAGTGGGCGTTGTCCACTATTCAAGAAGGCTCCTCAAAAACCTAAATGAATTGTATACAACTAAATCTTAACCACTGCGAGACGGCTCAGGCACTACTGAGACAAATAGCAAGGGATGAGCATACGGATGTCGCATTGATCTGCGAGCCGTACAGGAGAATCCCAGGGAACGGATGGGCTGTCAGCAAGTGTGGGAAGGCAGCTATATGGGCAGTAGAGTCACCACCACAGGACGTGAATGGGAGGAGCGAGGGATACGTACGGGCAAAGGTCAAAGGCATCACGTTTTACAGTTGCTACGCACCATCGAGCTGGGATCTTGGTCGCTTCCAGAGCATGTTATCCAGCCTTGTGGAGGACGCACGTGGAAGGACCCCCATAGTCTTAGCGGGCGACTTCAACGCATGGGCGCACGAGTTGGGAAGTAGGTTGACGAACGCCAGAGGAGCATACTTGGTGGAGTCCCTAGCACAGCTGGACGTAGTCTTGGCCAATGATGGGTGCACGGAGACATACCACAGGGCCGGACGTGGATCGATTATCGACTTAACGTACCTCAGCAGCTCTCTCTGTAAAAGAACGAAGTGGAGGGTGGCTGGTGAATTCACGCATAGTGACCACCATGCGATTCACTACAGGATTGGAGGAGTGAAGATACAGCCGCCGAAACTGACGGGCCCGAAATGCAAGGACAGCAACCTGGATGAGGAATCGTTAGTGAAGTTCGTACGGAACGTTACCTGCTCACCCGCACCGGGGGAGAGCAAAGCGGACAAGCTCTCCAAGCTCATAGAAGAAGCATGTGACTGCTCCATGCCAAGAAGAAAACCAAGCAGAAGAGGAACACCCTGCTATTGGTGGACCGAGGAGATAAGCACACTGAGGAAAGAGTGTCTGCGAACGAGAAGGCGATCCCAACGGGCCAGAGGACACACGGACCAAGGAGCCAAGGAGGAAGAGTTTAAAAAGGCGAAACGTGCTCTTAAACAGAGGATTAAAGCCAGAAAGAGGGACTGCTTCCGGAGAATCTGCGACGAGGCGGAGGTCGACCCGTGGGGTACTGCCTACAAAGTCGTGACCAGGAGGTTGAGAGGCCAGACCACGCTACGCGTGACATGCCCAAGACTGCTGGGCACTATCGTGGAGGCATTATTCCCGCAAGAGCCGCTGAGACGTGTGCAAGAGCAAGGGCATCACGCTGGCCTACCTGAACCAGTACGACCGGAGGAAGTCATCTTGGCAGCGGGCAAGTTTGGTGACAGGAAGGCACCGGGCCCTGACGGCGTCCCCAACAGGGTCCTCAAAAGGATCGCGCTGGTAAGGCCGGACATCATGGCGGAAGTTTACAACGAGTGCCTGCTGGAAGGAGTGTTTCCAAAGCAATGGAAACGGCAACGCCTTGTACTGCTGCCCAAGGGGACGAAACCCGTAGAAGAACCCTCAGGATACCGCCCAGTATGCCTGCTGAGCACGGTGGGTAAAATATTCGAGACAATAATCTACTGTCGCTTGCTGAAAGTAGCCGAAGAGAAAGGAGCACTGTCAGAGCACCAGTTTGGCTTCCGTAAGGCCAGGTCAACGGTGGACGCAATAGAGATGGTGGTGGAGATAGCCTCAAATGCAATTGCAGGAGCGAGATGGCGAGGGGGGACGAAGGAGTACTGTGCGGTGGTAACATTGGACATAAGAAACGCGTTCAACTCGGCCAGATGGACAAGGATCCAGGATGTGCTCGCGCGAATAGGAGTACCGGACTACCTCCAACGAATAATCAGCAGTTATCTGTCGGAGAGGGTGCTCGAGTATGACACGGAAGATGGCTTAAAGCGGCACATTGTTGCGACGGGGGTTCCACAAGGGTCGGTCCTCGGACCCCTCCTATGGAACTTGATGTACGACGACGTCCTGAGACTACAACTTCCAGAAGGGTGCAGACTGATCGGATTCGCAGACGACCTAGCGCTTGTGGTAGTGGCCAAAAAAGTCGAACAGGTTGAAGCAGCCGTTAGCGCGGCAGCCGAAAAAATCGCGGAGTGGCTCATGCAGGCCGGACTGGACCTAGCATGCCAAAAGACGGAGGCAGTGCTCATAACGAGCAGAAAGGTTTTGGAGTTCGCTTCCTTTAGAGTAGGCAATGCGCTCGTGAAGTCGAAGGAAGCCATCAGGTATCTCGGGGTCATGGTCGACAACCGATTGAACTTTCGAGCTCACATCGAATATGTCACAGGAAAGGCGCTCAGGACACTAGCGGCACTGGCAGGCATGCTGCCGAACATTGGAGGACCGAAAGCAGGTAGAGGGCGACTGCTGTCGCAAGTAGTTTCGTCAATTCTACTGTATGCAGCGCCTATATGGGCATCGGCGGTATCCACAAATACGGGCATGAAGAAGAGGCTGGCGGCCCCGTAAAGGCTGTCGGCGCTACGAGTCATATCTGCGTTCAGGACGGTTTCCGAAGATGCAGCTCTAGTGCTGGCTGGAATGGTGCCTGTGGACATCCTGGCGGAGGAGACGAAGCGGATCCGCATAGCACGGCGAGACATGGGAGTGACCGCTGCAGAGGCCAAGAAGGAGGCAAGGCAGGAATCCCTGGCCAGGTGGCAGAGAAGGTGGGATGCGGCCAGCGGAGGTAGATGGACGCACCGTCTGATCCCAAATGTCAGCGATTGGCTTGGCCGCGGAGTTGGGCAGGTGGACTTCCACCTAACACAATTCCTCTCGGGCCACGGAGGATACAGGAAGTATCTCCACCGTTTTAAACACGAGGACAGCCCGGTGTGCCAGTGCGGCCTAGGGGAGGATGAGGACCCGGAGCATGTCCTGTACACTTGCAGACGCTTCACCGGAAAAACAAGTACAGTGCCATCACCAGAGAACTTGCTGAAGTTCATGACGGAGTCAGAGGACAACTGGGAGAGTATGCGTCAGCTCATAATAGGCATCCAGATTAATCTGAGACGATGCGAGAAAGAGAGACGTGAAAGGGTGCAAGCCTGAACAGGCTACCGCCCCCCGCGAAGTAATACTTTACGGTGGGTCCCGCGGGGGTTGCGGTGTGTGGGGGGGTGAGTTTAGTACGTAGGCGTCGACGATTGTCGACGAATCGTGCATATTGGTGGACCGCCAATATCTTTTGAAGATTCTCACCTCCTGGCGGAAGGAAAAAAAAAAAAAAAAAAAACACACACACACACACAGACAAATATAATATTGTAAACATTCATACTAAGAGATATATTGTAAATATCATACTTAGAGATATAAATTCCGCTGCGACGGAGAATAAAAGTCGGTCTTATTCTGATTATTCACGCGCTTGTGCACATTAAGACGATCGAAAGCGGCGAAGTTATCTGCATGACGATCTTGCAAAAGCTCTCTCAGATAAGCGTGCACAGAGAAGTAAATGAGTGCGACCCCGACCGAGCCACAGATAATCTCTTTCGGTCCTAATTCTAGTCTAGAACCTGCAACCATTTTACATGCTGTTTATTTTAATTGTATTCTCTTAAATGTAATCTTTAGTATTTATGTGTGCTCTTTAATTTTAAGCTCTAAAATAGTAGATGCGTTTCTTTTGAAGTCATTTTTGTGTAGATAAACTGTCACTTAATGTTAACAACTCCAGGGTGAACAGCCAAACAATGGTTCGGATCTTATGTTGTTGAAATAAGTATTTGCATTATATTCGATAGCATGTAAGCTAATTATTAGCGATCCGGCAACACCATTCGAGAGCAATGAATTCTCTCTCTTTGTTAGTTTGTAGTTACTTACTTCTTTTATATTACCATCGAGTGCAGACGTACACCGCTACGATTAAAAACTTCAACAAAGGTTATGGGCCCAGATCACAAAGTGATTGGAAATTAAAAGGAAGTAAGCAGATTTTGTTAAATTCTATTAAGTCGCGAACATAAAAAAGTTACGTGGACAATTAACAAAATGATTATGTCACTGCAAATAGAAAAACTTGCGGAAGACAATTACGAAGTTTGGTGCATGTCTATGCGTAGCGTGCTCATAACGGCAGATTTGTGGTATGTGGTCTGTGGGAAAAGTGTAAAGCCAGAACCAGAAATAGAAGCCGCAAAGTGGGCATTGCTGATCAGAAGGCATTGGCATGTCTAATTTTAAACGTAAGACCGTCGCAGTTAATTCACATTAAAGCATGCAATACATCGAAATCGGTTTGGGACAAATTGCGCGATGTTCATGTGTTTGTTGGTCCAGTGAAAAGAGTACAGTTATATCAAAGGCTCATACGGCTGGGTATGCAGAATGGTGAAGAGATAGTGAAATATGTGAATTCGTTCGTGGAAATTGCAGATTAACTTGCTGAGTTAGAAATTGAATTAAAAGACGAACTGAAAGTGATTATGATTTTATCAAATTTGCCGAGATCATGGGACAATTTCGTGGTCGCTATAGAAACACATGACAGTTTGCCAACATTTGAAAATGTACGGCTTAAACTAATAGAAGAAGGGGCACGAAAATACTAAAAAGATGAACATGATCGTGCTGTGCAAACGTTATATGCACACACACAAAAAAACAGTATTCAAAAAAGAAACGAAGACAACCTTGGGCACAGCAAAAGCAAAGCAAAGAAAAAGAACAGTTATAACGAGAAATGCTACGTTTGTGAGAAGCCCGGGCACAAAGCGTTTGAGTGAAAATATAGAGCGCAAAACGAGAAAGAACGTAACAAAGATCACGAAAAAGGCGCGCAGTCAAATTGTTTATTGCATACATGCGATGCTATGCAAAACAAAAGTAAGTGATGCGTTGACAGTGGCGCCACGTCGCATATGTGTTGTGACAAACGGTTATTTACATCGTTAGCCGAACAAAAAGAAATGATAATGCTAGCAGCAGAAAAATATGTAGAGTCGCCCGGTATCGGTACAGTTGAATTTATCGCGAACAAAGTAAACATAAAATTACAAAACGTATTGTATGTGCCAAATCTGCATATGAATTTCATATAGGTCAGCAAAGCGGCTGAGTACGGCAATTTCACAACATTTAGCAACAAACAAGCAGTGGTTCGTTCTAAAGGAGGGTATGTGCTGTTTCGCGCAAATAAAGAAAATAACTTGTATGTGTACCAAATGAACAAAACAAACGAAGCATTTAATGAAAGATGCGCTGGCGGTAAAATGGCACAATAGATTCGGACATTTCAATTATAAAAACTTTAGCAAACTTTGTGAAGATGAGCAAGTGACGGGAATAGACATAAAAAAACTGCCTGTAGAAATTAATTTTGACACTTGCAATAAAGCAAAAATATGTGCGTTGCCATTTCCGCAAAAAGCAGAATGTGTATCAAAGAGCGTTCTAGAGTTGATACATACAGATATATGTGAACCAATTAATGTCAAGTCTTCGGGTGGTAACCGGTATTTCGAAACATTCATTGACGATTTTTCGAGAAAAATCAATGTATATTTCATGAGCGCTAAAAGTGAAGTATTTGAAAAGTTCAAATTATAAAAATCATACTTAGAAAGCCAAACGTTAAAATGCATAAAGACAGTACGCAGTGAAAAAGGCACAGAATATATAAACAATGAATTTTCTAATTATTTGAAAAAGTGCGGAATAAAAAGACAATTGACGGTCCCATATACGCCTCAGCAAAACGGAGTTGCTGAACGGGCCAATCGTACAATAGTTGAAACGGCCAAAAGTAGGTTGATACACGCGTATTTACCAGAATATCTATGGGGTGAGGCTGTTAACACCGCAGTGTATCTTAGAAACAGGTGTCCAACAAGAGCACTGGATGGGCGTACGCCATTCGAAGTTTGGAAGGGACGCAAGCCATATGTAAAACACCTGAGGGTCTTTGGCTCGCGCGCGTTCGCACTAGACAAGATAAAAAGAGGTAAATTTGCAGCAAAAGGCAAGGAGTACATAATGGTTGGATACTCTCATGCTTCTAAAGCATACCGCGTATTTGAGTTGTCTACGCGGCTAATAATAGAACGTAGTGACGTGAAGTTCATAGAGGATGAATTGGCGAATCACCAATACGAGCAATTAAATGAAAACTATGCTACCGTCATCATCAACTTTGGGTCAAACGAAGTGCCTAAAGAGCAGGTGCACAACGAGGCAGAGCCTGCTGTAGGCAATGCAAACAGCAATGACGTTGACAACGACGATGATGAAGAGGAGGAGGAGCAATTTGTCAGCGCTAGTGATCTAGACGGGGAGGATGACGCCCAGCCTAGACGTGGGCTAGGCCGGCCCAAAATCATTCGTAAAGGTCAAGCTGGTTGTACCATGTACTCAACAATATGAAAGTTGTACCATGTACTCAACAATATGAACGAGCAAGATGTTGAGACGCCTCAATCTGTGGTAGAGGCACTAAATGGCCAACATGCTTCGGACTGGCAGTTATCCATGCAACGTGAGTATGATGCTTTGGTTAATAATGATGCCTGGTTATTAGCAGATCTCCCGCCTGGGCAAAAGGCAATCGGTTCGAAATGGGTATATCGGATCAAGAAGAATCAAGACGGAGAGGTAGAAAGGTTCAAATCGAGACTTGTTGCCAAGGGCTGTGGCCAGCAGTTTGGCGTAAACTATTGGGAAACATATTCATAAGTCATCCGATATGAAACAATAAGGATGTTGTTTGCAATAGCAGTCGAAAAGGAGCTATGCATGCATCAAGTGGATATTTCAAACGCATATCTGAACAGTCGGCTTGGCGTGTTTGTATGTGAAGCAGAAGGAACAAGAATTTAGCTATATTGCGGTTTATGTAGACGACTTAATAGTTATATGTCCAAACGAGAAGGAAATCAGCGCGATCAAAATGAAAATCGCAGCCGCATTCGAGATGCACGATGGCGGTCAACTCAGTTTTTTCCTTGGATTGGAAATAAAGAGAGAGGGCAAGAAAGGCGCAATCAGTCTGTGTCAAAAGGCATATATCAAAAGCCTTTTGGAGACCTATGGGATGCAGACCTGCTGAGCTGTTGGAACTCCCTTCGGATCCGGGCTTTGACATGAGTTGCAAAGATGATAAATGTGTCAGAGTAAATATAACATATTACCAATCATTAATTGGCTCTCTCATGTACTTAGCAGTATTAAGCCGTCCGGAAATTTTGCACGCCATAAGCAAATTGTCACAAAGAAACACAGATTCTCATACGGAGCATGAAGCAGCAGCAAAACATGTGCTGTGTTATCTTTCTGATACATTGAATCTGAGTCTCGAGTATCGAAAGAACGGAAAGGCACCAAATGGTTTCGCAGATGCGGATTGGGCAAACGACAAGCAGGATAAAAAGTCTTATTCTGGGTACGCTTTCTTTTTGGCTGAAAGCGCTTTTTCGTGGAGTTCAGCAAAGCAGAGTGTCGTCGCACTGAGCAGTACAGAAGCAGAGTATGTCGCTTTATCAACAGCTGCAAGAGAAGCTGTGTACATAAGAAGACTGCTGAACGACATCGGATGGAAAATTCCTGGACCAATGACAATATACGGCGACAACACAAGTTCGCATCACATTGCGAAAATTCCTATCCACCATAAGCGCACTAAGCATATCGATTTAAAAATTAATTTTATTCGAGAAAAAGTAGAAAGTAATGAAATTAATTTATGATATGGATTTTTTTGATAATATTAAGCTTAAGCAAAAGTGTTGAAATATGTATATGCATTATATTCGAATGCATGTAAACGAAATATTATCGATCCGGCAACACCGTTCGAGAGCAATGAATTCTCTCTCTTTGTTAGTTTGTAGTTACTCACTTCTTTTATATTACCATCGAGTGCAGACGTACACCGCTACGATTAAAAACTCCAACATATGTAAAAAAAAGAGCGGTCGCTATATATTCGTTAATTCTAATGTTGATGTTGTATCCGTGTCCGAAACATGGTTTGTCCTTGAATTTAGTGATCTGTCAATTATATGTACAGGCATTGTGTTTCGCTCAGATCGTTTAGGTCATGCTGGCGGAGTTGCCATTTTTGTCTCAAAAAAACTGACTTGTAAAGTTATTTCTAAACATCCCAGTGGCAGTTCAATTGAATTTATTTTTCTTGAAATTATGAATTTAAATCCTGACAGCAGTCTGCTCATTGGCTGTATGTATAGAAAACATAGGAATATAGATTACTCCAATCTTTTAGAATTAATATCTAATTTAACCGTAAGGTATACTGATGTTATCTTGACTGGTGACTTAAATAGTAACATGTTAACAGAACATCACTTTACCGACGAAATGGAATCAATAGGTTTAAAATTAGTCAAATCAAGAACACCAACCCACTTTACCCGAACTGCTACTACCCTACTGGACGTATTTTTTGTGCAAAACCAAGAGAACATACTCCTATATGACCAAATGTCTGCACCAGCATTTTCAAAGCATGACATAATTTTTCTAACATACGATCTAAAACTTAAATATAATAATCAGAGTATAAAATTTAGAGATTTTAAAAATATAGATGAATTTGGGTTACAAGAGGAGTGCAGTAACCTCAACTGGGATATCATTTACTCAATACCCAACGTTGATATACAATTGGGTAAATTGCAAAGTAATATTCGAGTCTTATACGACAAGTTTATACTAGTGCGGACCCAAATTGTTAAATCGACAAATAAATCTTGATTTAACTGTGATATTAAGCGAGCAATAGGAATTAGAAATAAGGATTATGACAAGTGGAAGCGATATAAAACTGACAACCTATATAATATTTTCAAAAGTAGTAGAAGTAGTGTACATAAAATGATTGATAATGCTAAGCGTGCATATTTTAGTGTTGGGTTTGAAAGTGCAATAACAAATGCACAGAAATGGAAAAACATAAAAAAATTGGGGATAGGAAGAGCGATGGGTAGTGAGGTAGATGTAAATGAGGTAAATAACAAATTTGTTGAGTTAAATGTACTTGTGACTAACTGTAATACATATTTAAGTTCTGTGTCGTTCAATAATTGTAGTAACGTTTTTGATTTTATATGTGCCAGTCCATTTGAGGTGTTGTCAGCTATGTCATTAATTAAATCTAGTGCAATAAGATTGGATGACGTTAATCCTAAGTTTCTTAAAATTATATAACCGCATATAACTAGTCATATTACGCACATATTTAATACGGCAATCACAACAAGTACTTTTTCCGACCAGTGGAAAGTAGCTAAAGTTATCCCAATCCCTAAGGCAGGTCATGAATACAGACCAATCGCAATACCGCCCTTCTTATCAAAAGTTTTTGAAAAGCTAATTGCACAGCAAATAAAAAAGTTCCTTGAGCTAAATTTACTTTTAAGCCAAAAATAATCGGGGTTTAGATCAAACAGAAGCTGTACTACAGCACTTATAAAGATAATAGAAGATATAAGAAAACACATGGATAATAGTGAAGTAACGTTTCTGACACTTCCTGATTTTAGGAAAGCTTTTGACACGGTAAATCACGAGAAACTTTTGGCAAAGCTGCACAAGATGTACAATTTTTCCTCAACAGCTACAAAACTATTACGTTCATACCTCACTAACAGAAGGCAAGCTGTTGTTGTAGCGGATAACAAATTGAACCATAGAAATGTTGCTCGGGGTGTTCCGCAGGGATCGGTACTAGGGCCGCTACTTTTTACGATATATGTTAATGATTTGCCCGCTGTTTTGTCTAGATGTGAGGTCCATATGAATGCTGATGATCTTCAATGTGATGTGAGTCGTCCATTATGTAAACTAAATGAATGTATAAATCTGTGTAATAATGATTTAATATCTGTTAGTAAATGGGCACGAGAAAACGGGCTGGTCTTAAATCCAGCAAAATCGAAATGCCTATTAATATATAAAAAACTTTTGAGCACAAAAAACTTAAACAAGCTTATTATAGATGGAGTTGAAATAAATTATGTAGACAAAACTGATAATTTAGGCGTAATATTCAACAAAACACTTTCTTGGACGGATCATGTCAATAAAACAGTTGGAAAAGTCTACGGTGCCCTAAGGCAAATTTCCTTTACCCAACGTTTCTTGCCAGTCAGCATTAAGACTACCATCGCAAAAGCAATTGTTACACCCATACTAATGTATGGTAATGAGATTTTTGGCAAAGGCAGTTTAGCTAGTCAAAATAAATTAAAGGTGGCGTTTAACAACATTGTTCGCTATGTATTTAATCTAAGAAACAACGAACATATAACCAGCCCTGCAATTAAATTATTTGACTAAAATTTAACTGATCTCATTAACCATAAGATTTTTATTCTTCTCCATAAAATTAAATATACCAAGCTGACTGAGTATCTTTTTGGCTATCTTAGATTTATCACGTCCCAAAGAACCAGTAACATAGTAGGTATAATAACAAAACTTGCCTGTTCTGAAAGGCAGTTGGAACCAATTAGCAACTCAATTACAGACCATTAGAAACGCATCTCAATTTAGTAATAATTTAAAAGAACACTATAGAAAAAGAATGTTAAAATAATTTATATAAGATATACAAATAATAATAATAATGATAATAATAACAATAATAATAATATGTATAATAATAATAATAATAATAATAATAATAATAATAATAATAATAATAATAACAATATAATATTATTAATAATTTTTTTCTCGTTTTTTTCTTTCAATCGAGGAGGGGAAATCCCTGTGCGCATCTTTCAATCTGCCGTCGCAGAGAGGTATGTGGGGCTTGCACCCACTACAACCACTCCTCTCTAGGCCTTTTCCACTTCGGGATCGCGTTTGCATTACTTCGAAGTGGCGCCTCTTTCGCACGCTGCGCCTTCCATTAACCCTTAAAATTCGCCTTTATGATCCGCGTCCAGATCTTTCCAGCGCCTCGGCATATCAACACATCATTGTGCCGCAATTTGGGTCATGCGGCACTCATCCTGTATAACGGCATCCAGATCGCGCTTCTTTAGAAGAAGAACATTTACCGCAAAGTTCGTTACTGCGTCCCAGGATTGCTTTCGCAGCAGCATTTTCCCCACAATGTTTCGATGGGTCCAATTTTGCTTTCTAGCTCGCATCTATACTCGTCCCACTTCCGGCAGTGGAAGAATGTATGCTCTGCGTCGTCAACAGCCGCATCACCATAGATACAACCAACGCTATCTGTTTTCCCCATGCGGAAGAGGTATTTCCGGAAGTATCCATGTCCGGCCAGCAGCTGTGTTAAGTAATAATTTACCTCGCCATGACCTCTGTCCATCTAGCTCTTTATCTTGGGTATGAGCCTCAAAGTCCATTCGCCGGTTGGTTCTGCACTCCACCGCTCTTGCCACTGTTACATTGTGTACTGTCTAGCTTCTCTAAAGGTCAAACCTATTCCATCCTTCTTTGCTACCCATCGTTTTCTGCTTTTTGCGTGGCCGAAAACCTGCAGTGGAGTTGCCAGCTGTATATGGCTTTTCGTGAAAAGCAGTAGCTCCGTTTTCTCTGCAGCCAGCTTAAGGCGGTGATCACGGAGCCATGCTTGGACCTGAATCATTACAACATTTAGCTTACGTTGGGCGTCAGTGGTGTTGCGCGCAACAATCACAGCAGCAGCGTCGTCAGCGAATGCCACTAAGTGAATGTCTTCTGGCATATTCATCTCTAAGATGCTGTCGTAGGTGTAATTCCACAGATCAGGACCGAGGATTGAGCCCTGTGCAGCGCCAGACGTGATCGTGTGCTGCATCCTGCCATCGCTTGTGTCATATTGAAGAACACGGTCGCTTAAATAGCTCCTAGCTTCCACTTGCGCGTTCCTCTCTGGATGTCGGTTCGCTCCAGGCGACCGGTCAGCTCGATGTCGTACTCAATATACTGGTGGTCACTACCAGTATAGTCTTCGAGAACTTTCCAGTTCCTGAGTGCTCTAGCCAGCCCCTCAGAGACGAGGGTAATGTCCGGTGTAGTAGCCATGCATCCTGGTCTTCGGAATGTTGTACTAGTGCCTGAGTTTGCAGCTACAAGGCCGAGTCTAGACGCCATGTCAAGAATCCGACGACCTCGGGAGTCCGTGCTACTCGATCCCCATTCTTCTGCCCTGGCGTTAAAGTCACCTGCCAAGACCAGATGGTCTCCGATTCCATGTGCGCTGTCTTCGATGCTGTCGAGTTTGGTCTCGAATACCGCAATGGTGTTGCTTGGTGTTAAGTAGCAGCTCATAAGCGAGTATTTGCTGCACTTAACACACACGAAACCATTTCCTGTTCCACTGCTGATTTTTGAACAGTTTCTGTTTGATAAGATCCAGATAGCTGCAGTCCCAGTATCATCCTGTATCCAGTTACCGTTTCTGGCCTTCGCGTACTGCTCACTGATGATCACAGCGTCTATTCCCCTCTCAAGCAGTAGCTGGTTCAGGAGGAAGTCTGCAGTTCTGCTCCGGTGCATATTTGCCTGGAGGACTCTCATTTCTTCTTCAACGCGTTCTGCTGCTTACGCGCTCTGCATCTGCTGGAAACCGGTAAATGATCCACGGGAGACAGCTTTGCATCGATGCATGCCCAGCATTTGGGAGTCGCTTGGCATTGTGCTTTTTTGTGGCCGGCTTCGCCGCACCGGAAGCACAAACCTTGGCCTTTCCTGTTTGGTCCCTTGCAGTCATACTGCATGTGTCCAATAACCAGACATCTGAAACAATTCTTTATGATGTCCAGTCTTTTCCTTTTGACTTTTAGCCAGCCAATCCTAATTTTTCCCACAATAAGAAGCTTTCCGGTATTGTCTTCTGAAAGCGTGACGAAGGCCTGCGTCTGTTCCCGGTTATTTGGGGCAGATACAATCACCTTGATATCGCTCGATCCATCGGGCAACAATTCTTTGACAGCATTAAGAACATCTTCTTGTTCTGTCAATGCATCAAGGTCCCTTATGACTATTGTGGCCATAGCCCTAGCGCTGGCAACGACAGCAGTTTCTTTGAGAGTTGCCTTGATCTGCTCACAAAAATGCATTTTCAGCTTCTCGCCTTTTTCCAATTCAAGGAGGAGGGCGCCAGATTTGGTTTTGTGAACACCTTTTAACTTGATGTCGTCAGGAAACTTTGCGTTAGCTCGCAGGTTTTTTAGGACCTCTTCAGAACTGTATCCTTCTGCTTATTAGTAATAATAATAATAATAATAATAATGATAGTAATAATAATTATAATAGTAATAATAATTATAGAATTATGGAAATTGCCAACAAAAATTATATGATTGTAATGACTAGCGCACTAAATTATAAGTTCTTAAAATTGTAGCGTTAGAAACAAACATACAAATAAATAAATAAATACACTGGCAAACTTTTAAGCTCGAATGTCATATCTGCCGGGATCATTAAAAACGTGGCAACAGTACTTCTTCACTAGTCTTTTCCAGTCAAAATGGTTGCCTCGATTACATTGTTTATTTACTTGACTGATATCCTTGCAAAGTCGTGGTGGTTATATCTTTCGAAGAAGAAAAATGGCGCGGCAATTTTCAACATATGAACGTGTGGTAGCATGCCTGGCAAATCTTTGTAAATATTTGTTTGCAAGTGTTTTATACATGAATTTCTTACTGGGCCTGCTTGTCGAAATTTGTGATATTTCTGATGTGTTTCCATTTTCAGTGTCGGTGGCAAACGACAGCGACAAATGCACTACTGAACTACTGAACACACTTTCGGGATTTGTGTAAGTCTTTGCAAAACTGTATGGTTGTTGCGATAGCAAAATTGTTGACTTGCGTCATAAAAATTAAAACATCGAATGACCAGCAATTCAATACAGAAATTTGAATGTGTGTGTTCATGTATGCATATTCAGCTCCTTTAAATGTGTGCGTGGCAATTTTATATCATTTCTTAAACAGTCTCAACTATTATGCTTTTCAAAATCTGAAAAAAAAAACATAAATTTATTCATGAATTTAAATTATGATATGTATTTAATTTATTTTTTACATATTTTATAACTGTTATGAATTGGGCCCGGCGCGAGCCTCCTACTCTTACACGATTATAACAAGTTTTTTTTTTTATGAGTTAGACAATTACGAAAAGATTTAGAAAGACAAAGGAAGAAACAGAAATGATTTGAATTAACTTCGTACATGGATTATTATTATTATTTAATCAATTATTTACATATAAATAAAAACATTGATTATTTATATAAGACACAACCACCAGATGTATACAAAACTTGAATTATTATTAGTTTAGAATACATTAAAGATAAATAAAATAGATATACTGCCAAAAAATTTAAGTTACATATAATACGCTTTGCAGAAAATTGAATATTTAACGACTTAACATAAGATGCGACAGCCAGGAAAGCGACAAAAGAGCGGGGATCAAGCGCGCGCTCGCGACACGTGACCCAAATGCAGCGAGTAGCAGAAAAGGAAGAAGTGAGCTGAACACAAGCGCGAGACCAGCAAATCAGTCTTCACGGAATATCGAAATATAACAGACGCGACGACGGGCTTTAGTGAGGCTTGAGTAAACGGGAACGGTAAAGGCAAAAAGTTATCGGTGCAGCAGATTTTCTGGCACGTCAACGGGCATTTCGTTTATAAACATAAGACAATAGTAACAGTGAAAGTACAAGGGCCATACCCCTTGAGACTTGTTTTTATGACGTGAGGTTATGGTGATTTCGCGCGCTAGCCTATAGCTACCCCTTGTTCGCCGAAATACAATCTGCGCGACTAGAGGCACCACTTCAAAGGATTGCCTCGTACATCTCCCTAGCCGCCCAGTCGTTTAGGCAACACCCACCGGATGTTAGACGATTTTCACAACACTTGCCTCCATGTCAAGAAGCGTCGCTGATCAAATGTAAATATCTTGTGATGCGGGCCGTGGACACACTCAGATCTGTGCCCCGGCGAAATAACTTCTTTACAAGTGGCGCCCGAGCAGGGACTTAAAGTAAAAGAGATGTAATAGACAATTAGGAAGTTAAAACCCCAAACGTATTACCAACAAGTAAAACTTGCGAAAGTCGTACATACCTGGCCATACACCGTCGGTCGCGTGCGCGTTAAAAATAAATTTAAAAAAACGGAAAGATGGTCAGATGATAATTTTTCCCAAATGTGCAATTGTCGCGACAAATTATTTTTTGGTGTGTGTAAAGCAGCGAATTGGTCTGCGCTTAGAGTGCACGTGCAGCGAAAGTGACGGTGGAAGCGGACGCACCGACTAAGCAAACGGGACTTGCAAAACGTTAGCCGCGAACTTTTAGCTAGAAAAGGCTAAATCGCGTGTAGCCGAACTTGTGGTGAGAAGGTTGAGCACAACACAGCAGCGCGAGCGCTAACGGTTAAAGTGCAGCACGCGCCAGAACCTCAAAATATGGATTGGTCTTGGGTGTGGTGGCTGATCGCGGTACAGTAAGACGAGAGTAAAAGTGTGTTCCAGAGTAAATTAAATTTAATAAAACGGAAAATGTTGATTTTTATTTTATATCAATTAAAATTTATTAAACGGAAAGTTTTCAAACTAATTAAAAATTAACTTTTAAAATAAGAACTGTAAAGAAGTTAAAATCTGTCCAGCCCAGAGTCATTTTACAATAAAATTTATAAAATACCGAGACTCAGAGAGCATTTCGGCAATCCCCATTAGGTAAAACTAAACACATCGAGAAGACGCTCGAGATGTGCCCAGTCCAGGAAGGCGGTGAGACACCACACGATATCACCAAAACGCGCAGAGAACGCTCGGAACGCGCCCTGCTGAACCCTGTGGTACCCGAGCGATGCCGGATAGCCACAAAACGTGCAGAGAAATGCTCGGAACACGCTTAATGGCCGTACGGCACGCCCTCGACTCCCCTAGAATTTAAAGAGTGGCAAAGGCACTGGCAAGACTCACCAAAACGCACAGAGAGCCCTCGGAATGCGCTTTGTTAACCCTTGCGAGTGCCCGGGCAATGCCGGACAGCTACGAACACGTGCAGAGAAACGCTCGGAACACGCGGTCGAACTGTACTGCACGCCTTGGCTGCCCTAGCGAACAACGTATAACATAACAAAAGGTTTGCAGGGCACGGGCAAGATTTACCAAAACGCACAGAGAGCCCTCGGAATGCGCTTTGTTAACCCTTGCGAGTGCCCGGGCAATGCCGGACAGCTACGAACACGTGCAGAGAAACGCTCGGAACACGTGTTCGAACTGTACAGCATGCCTTCGCTAAGGAAGGTGGTGGGGGGTAAAGAAACCCACTCTCACTTTTATTACCCTTAATGGCGCCTACTCTCGTTGCCTACCACACCGCAAAATTATTTACGAAAAACACACTCCCTCCCATTTAAAACCCCGCAGACTTAAGGTCGGCTTACCCCTGTCCCATGTTTTGATGCGGCCGTTGTTCGTCGTTGTTGTTGTTGTTGCCGTTCATTTTAAATGTCTTCTAAAGGGTTGCCTTTTCGTAGGCACTCTGGTATATTTAAAAAAAAAACTCACGAAACGTTTTTTTCTTTTGTAAAAATCTTGGCGCGCCCGCGTGTACCTTGCGTGATTTTAATTCTCGCACTTTTTTCACTCCTGCGTTGCTTTAATCTGCGATCGCGACTGCCCGCCTTGATTTTTCGGGCGCGTGCCAAATTTTCGGCTGCTTAAGCCTCTGTCGTGGCCTTTGTCGCTGGGCCTCTGTCGTGGCCTCTGCCGCTGGGCCTCTGTCGTGGGCCTCTGTCGTGGCCTCTGCCGTTGATCATTCTGCCGGGGCCTCGGCTGTCGCCGGTGACTGCTGGGCTGCTTAACCATCTGCCGTAGCCTCAGTCGTGGCCTCTGCCGCTGGGCCGCTGTCGTGACCTCTGTCGCTGGGCCTTTCTGCCGTGGTATCTGTCGTCGCCGCTCTCGCTCTGGTGCCTGCATTTCTGCCAGCGTCGCGTCTGCCAGACGCCGTCTGGTCCCTTTTCGTTGCTGTCGGGCTTTGCTTTACCGCGCGTGAGAGCGCACATGATCCCGTTATAAACCAGTGGTACGCACCGCTATCAGTGATGAGCACTGATAATAGTGATGCGCATCACTGGTTCGTTTGCCTACTTGTTCCCCGGTATTAAAGCTAGGTTTTACCATTCTTATGTTAATATAATATATAATTCCTACAATAATTAAATAGTACAAATTCATTTTGCTTACCTCTGCCTTAGTCTAAGTGTTGTGGGGGAGCTTTATAGCTACCTCACACTCCCTCCCTACTTCGGGGTAATAAAACAACGGTCACCTAGCGCGATCGGTTGACGCTACATGGTGTATTGCCCCATCCTCTTGAGGTTTCGAACTCCCAGTCGCGCGTCTGCGTCGCTGATGTAATCCTGGATGAACCGGATCATCTGTCGCGGGAGCTTTCGGGGTTCGGGTCCGACCCGCCACCCTTCTGGGGCTGTGGCCCACTCCTCGTCCGTGGCCGTCTCTTCCCCCGGGCTGGTGTCAACCAAGACCTCACCGACGGTTGGGTGCTCTTCCAGCACATGCATCAGCCAGTCGGCGACCTCCCCCTCGAGCGGTGGGGTGGTGTCTGGGCTGGCTCCGTCCCCTTGTTCTCCTACCGGCTGTGGGTTGCTACTAGACTCGATAGGCGCCTCTGATAAGTCGGAATAGCTGCTGGACCGCAGCACGCCCTGATCCTCCTCCCGTATGCGGGAGGCGGGCTGCTTGGATATGGAGGGGGGTACCCTTATTCGACGTAGCGCACCGCCAATCGGTATGCTGCTGAGCTCGCCATGCTGTCGGCGGATTCCGTTGGTGCGGGGGATACCGGGTGGCTTAGAGGACCTTCTTCGGTTTGCTCAGGCGAGCGTCGGGTCGTGCTGCGGTCGTCTCCTCTATGCGGCGATTTAGGACCGCTACGTCCCAATTTAGGGGGCCCGGACACCTCCAGTCCCGAAGCGGCCGTCGGGCTCCACCTCCGACTCTGAGCTGAGCGAGATGATGTCCTCGCTTATGCAAGTGCTAGCTACCCAGCCCTGAACGGCGTGCATTCGAACTGCTGTAGGTAGTTGCTCAAGGTGTCAATCCTCCGTTGCCTCGATCCGGCGCAGTGCTGGTTCCTGCGAGTGCTGACCCCAGGGACGCCCTACAAATACGTCTCTTGCCCCCAGGGGCCGTGACTCCAGTTGGTCTTCCGATGATGTTCTACTAGATTAGAAAATAAAACTACGTTGTGTTTTCTTAACTACTTATGCTACCCTACTGACTTAGCCTTGCGGTGACTTACAAATTTTTTTTTTTATTTTTTTTTTTTATTTTTTTTTTACTCTTACTACCTACGTATAGTTTATGCGGTTACCCCCTCTTGGGGCGGGGACGTTATATTGGCTCACCAATACAAGTGGCCCCCGTGACTATGCTGTGGCTGGCTATCTGTTGCTTGATTCGTTGTCTCTGGTGTCGTAGTCGCTGGTATCGTTGTCGTCTGTGTTGAATTCCTTGAGGTCGGCCAGGCTATCCATTTTCCGCTCTCGCCCGGTCAAGCTTTGCAGTTGCACTATGTTCGGGGAGATGAACTACTACCTTGTATGGTCCGTCGAACTTAGCGGCTAGCTTCGCTGTGAACCCTTCGGTGGCCTTTGAAAGGTGGTGTTGTCGCACTAATACCCAGGAGCCTAGTGTAGGTCTCCACTCCCTCCGTCGAAGATTGTAGTTCTTGCTTTGCTCCTGTGACGCTCGCTGAATGTTCTGCTGAACGACCTGATAGATGCCTTTTAACCTGGCTGCCTTTGTCTCTGGTTCTTCGGTGTTTTCTCCGAGTCCCGGCGTGACCTCCTCATAGAGGGCTCCTGGTAGTTTAGGTTCCCGACCCTGTACTAGGAATGCGGGGCTAAATCCTGTTGTGTCTGACGTGCTGCTGTTAATTGCCAGGCTCAGTTCCGGCAGTAGTTCGACCCAGGTGTTCTGATCTCCATCGATGTACTGCGCTATCATTGTCTTGATAGTCCGGTTCGCTCTCTCCGTGGGGTTCTGTTGTGGGGTATACGGGGCCGTGTGTGGTGAAGTTTGGGACAAAACGGCGATACCAAGTTGCCATTCCTATGCAGCGTCGCAACTCTTTGGGTGTAGTTGGCGGTACCAAGCGTTGCACTGCTGCGATTTTGTCCGGATCCGTTTGTATGCCGGTCTCGCTTATCATGTGTCCTAAGTACACCAGCCTTCGTTGAAAGAAGCTGCACTTCTTCTGGTACAACTTCAGATTCGCCTTCAACAGTCGTCTGAATACCTCGCGTAAGTGTTCCACGTGTTCCTCCAGCGTAGCTCCGATGACAATAATATCATCCAGGTAAGCGAAGGCGTATGGGTCCGTTTCCGGGCCGATGACACTTTCCAATGCGCGTTGGAATGTAGCTGGGGCGGAGCGTAGCCCGAACGGCATAACCTTCCACTGGTAGAGGCCTCTTCCTGGAACCGTGAACGCGGTGTACTCTATGCTTTCCTTGGCCATTGGGGTTTGCCAGTACCCGCTCTTAACGTTGCGTAGCCGTTCCAGTATGTGGTTGATGCGTGGTAAGGGGTGCGCGTCAGGCACCGTCCACGCACATACGCATCTCGCCTGTCTTCTTGCGCACCAGCACGATGGGTGCGCTGTGCGGGCTCTTAGAAGGTTCGATCTAGCCGTTTTCCAGTAGCTCATCAACCTGGTCCTTGATTATCTTCTACATTGCTGGGTTCTTGGGGAAGTACCTTTGTTTAACCGGTTTATTGTCCTTCATGGTGATGGAATGTCGGGCGATGTTTGACACTCCTGTCAGCTTCTCAAACTTGCTTAGCTCCCTTTCCAAGAAAGCACAGACTCAAGTTGGTAATTCGTCCGTTTCGTTCGCCTCTGTTGGTGGCCCTTCGCCTCCAGTGTCGGTTGTGACTGCAGCCAGGCTGACGGAAAGGTCTGGTTGATAGTTTTCCTGTTCCTCAAAAATGTCCGGTAGCGTTCGGGGTTGTTTCCGAAACGGGTTCGCTCTCCGGGCCTTGCAAGCATCTGCCAATGGTTCGAAGATAATATCCTGGTAGGGTCGCTTTGTCGTGCTCGGGGTCTGCCTAGTTTGCCCTATCCCTGCGATGTCGGCCGGCTCAGTGTTACGTGCATCCTGCGTTGTTGTAACACTAGCCTGCGCTGTCTCTGTTGGGTCGGCTGGCTCCATGTTGTGTGGATCCTGCGTTGTTTGTATACCGGCCAGCCCTGTCTGTACGAAGCTGGCTGGCGCAGTGTTACGTGCATCCTGAGTTGTTGTAACACTAGCCTGCGCTGGCTTAGTGCTGTTTGCGTCCCGCGTTGGCTGTAGACCGGCCAGCCCAGTCTCTACGAAGTTGGCTGACGCAGTGTCACGTGCTTCCTGCGTTGTTGTAACACTAGCCTGCGCTGACTCCGTGGGGCCTGACTCAGTGTTATGTACGTCCCGCGTTGGTGGTAGACCGGCCAGCCCAGTCTCTACGAAGCTGGCAGGCGCAGTGTTACGTGCATCCCGCGTTATTGTAACACTTGACTGCTCTGTCTCCGTGGGGTCTGGCTTAGTGTCATGTGCGTCCCGCGTGGCGGTGTCGGTTGTTGGGGTCATCAGCATCGGGCGTGTTTGAGGATCGGGCGCCTGTGTCAGTTGTAAGAAGGCTCGCCCGCACTGGATTTTTGCGCATATTCCACACAAAAAGTCAATGCCCAGAATAGCGTCATCTAGGATCGTAGGCATCAGTAATAGAGGCACTACGGTTTCCTGTTCTTCGAGCTTTATCGACGCCAGTACTGCTTTTGTTATCTCCTTTGGTGAGCCATCTGCAAGGATTATCCCCACCCGGATGTCACGAGTGCTATCCTTGGTTCCGACGATCCCTGCCAACCGTTCACTGATAAACGATGCTCCTGTATCCAGTGTTGCTACTACCGGGGTGGCCCCTATGGTCACGAAAACTGCGATCCTCCCCTCCTCCAAACGTAGCGGGTGAACTAATGACAAGGGCTCCCACTGTTAGTGGTCTCTCCCCAGTCCTCTACTGGGTGAGGGCTCTGCCCGTTTCCCGATCGTGCGACACGGCAACATCCTGTGGTGCGAATGCCGCGTCGGCCACATTCCCAGCAGAATAGCAACTGGGGGTTCCGGCACTTCTTGGAAAAATGTCCGATCTCCCCGAAATTTCGCCAGGCTCGCTTCGCATCCAGCGTCCCGCCCGTGTCCTATGATGTCTTCCGTGTTGGCGTTTTTTCAGGGTTCCTTATTGGTAACGCCAGGTCCCAGCTACCTTGTCCGTGGTCTCCACTACCCTGATGGCGGCCCTGCGTTGTCGGGTTGCTTGCTGGCAACAGCTTTCCGTATCCCTTCTGGTCCCGGTCCCGAACAGTCTCAAAGTTTGTAACCAGCTGAGTCAATTCGGCCAACGTGTTGAATTCGTGTCTTCGTGTGAACAACTGGTACTGCGGCAACAAGTTTGTCTTAAGTCCTCTCTAACTCCCGTTCCGGCGAATACTGGGCACGTTGCATCATCACCAGGAGCTCGATTAAAAAATCCTTGAAGGGTTCGCCTGGCCGCTGGAACCGCGTCTGTATAGTACTTTCCAAGCGTTGAAAGTACCGTGGGGGTAAGAAGAAGTCTAGAAACTCGTTCTTAAACGACTCCCAAGGCTCGTCTTGCATCTTGTATGTCCGGAACCATCCTTCAGCCCGAACGGTAAAGAGACCGGATATGGTTCGCGGCAGCTGGTCGGCATTCACCCTGTATTAGGCTACTTGCTCCTCCAGTTTCTCCACGAAGCTGAGTGGGTCCGAGATGCCATCGAACACGACACCCCAGCTGCGTAGCTTATCGGCCAGCACCGAGCAGGATATCTCCTCTCGACCTATCTTCTTGATCCTGGCCCCGGTGTCATGGGTAACGGCCCGTTCCTGCATTAGACCCGGCAGAGTTTGCACTGGCACTTTGAGCCGGAACTCCTCCTTGTGTGCTTGGACTTCCGGATTCGGGGAAACGACTGGTGAGCGGCCATCCCGAGGGCTGGCGGCATCCCCATAGCTTACCTCCAATTCTTGCAAGCGGTCGCGCATTGCCTCCGAATGTTCTCCCCTGAATACGAAGGCGGAGATCCGGGTGCGCAGTTCCTCGACGGTGCCCGTGGTTCCCAGGCCAAACTCGTCGGCTAAGTTCTGTAACTCGTCCTTGCGGCGATAGGAGATACATCTTACACCCATGTCTAAGCTGCTTGTGGGTTTGGTTTAGCTAGTAGCGTTTGTTACCGGATTATTGTCTTGATCGTCGTTGTATATTTGGTTTAACTTTCACAGGGTTTTATTGTATATTTATTTTATTTTATTCGAATGATTTTTATTTTATGTTTCCCGAAGGACTTTATTTATTTAATTTAAGTTGAAGGATTTTATTTTTCCCGAAGGATTTTATTTATTTTATTTTATTTGAAGGATTTTATTTTTCCCAAAGGATTTTATTTATTTTATTTTATTTATTTTCCGAAGGATTTATTTTATTTAATTTATTTATTTTCCGAAGGATTTTATTTATTTTATTTTATTCGAAGGATTTTTATTTTTATTTAATTTCCGAAGGGTTTTTACATTTGCGCGTTGTTGAAAAACAGCAGAAGTGCAACTCCATTAGATTTTTGTTTTACCAAATGAGATACAAACAAATTATATATTTTTTTTTAATTTTCTTAAAACGCTTTTCCTTTTTGCCTATGATTTTCAAGGTTAGGAATGGGGTGAAATGCCGCTCCTACTGACTAATAGAAAAATGCTCGAAATGCCTAAATCTCAGAGTCCCTGCTCGGGCTCCAACTGTAAAGAAGTTGTCTAAGGCTGGGGTAAACTCTGTCCAGCCCAGAGTCATTTACAATAAAATTTATAAAATACCGAGACTCAGAGAGCATTTCGGCAATCCCTATTAGGTAAAACTAAACACATCGAGAAGACGCTCGAGATGTGCCCAGTCCAGGAAGGCGGTGAGACACCACACGATTTCACCAAAACGCGCAGAGAACGCTCGGAACGCGCCCTGCTGAACCCTGTGGTGCCCGAGCGATGCCGGATAGCCACAAAACGTGCAGAGAAACGCTCGGAACACGCTTTATGGCCGTACGGCATGCCCTCGACTCCCCTAGAATTTAAAGAGTGGCAAAGGCACTGGCAAGACTCACCAAAACGCACAGAGAGCCCTCGGAATGCGCTTTGTTAACCCTTGCGAGTGCCCGGGCAATGCCGGACAGTTATGAACACGTGCAGAGAAACGCTCGGAACACGCGGTTGAACTGTACCGCACGCCTTGGCTGCCCTAGCGAAAAACATATAACGTAACAGAAGGTTTGCAGGGCACAGGCAAGATTTACCAAAACGCACAGAGAACACTCGGAATGCGCTTTGTTAACCCTCGGGGGTGCCCGGGCAATCCCGGACAGCTACGAACACGTGCAGAGAAACGCTCGGAACACGCGTTCGAACTGTACAGCATGCCTTCGCTAAGGAAGGGGAAGGGGGGTAAAGAAACCCACTTGTGCACGAGCCCAAATCACAAATGCACTCGGTTGTTGTTTTCTATTTTCTGCTCACTTTTATTACCCTTAATGGCGCCTACTCTCGTTGCCTACCACACCGCAAAATTATTTACGAAAAACACACTCCCTCCCATTTAAAACCCCGCAGACTTAAGGTCGGCTTACCCCTGTCCCATGTTTTGATGCGGCCGTTGTTCGTCGTTGTTCTTGTTGTTGCCGTTCATTTTCAATGTCTTCTAAAGGGTTGCCTTTTCGTAGGCACTCTGGTATTTTAAAAAAAAAAACTCACGAAACGTTTTTTTCTGTGTACCTTGCGTGATTTTAACTCTCACACTTTTTCACTCCTGCATTGCTTTAATCTGCGATCGCGACTGCCCGCCTTGATTTTTCGGGCGCGTGCCAAATTTTCGGCTGCTTAAGCCTCTGCCGTGGCCTCTGTCGCTGGGCCTCTGTCGTGGCCTCTGCCGCTGGGCCTCTGTCGTGGGCCTCTGTCGTGGCCTCTGCCGTTGATCATTCTGCCGGGGCCTCGGCTGTCGCCGGTGACTGCTTGGCTGCTTAACCATCTGCCGTAGCCTCAGTCGTGGCCTCTGCCGCTGGGCCGCTGTCGTGACCTCTGTCGCTGGGCCTTTCTGCCGTGGTCTCTGTCGTCGCCGCTCTCGCTCTGGTGCCTGCATTTCTGCCAGCGTCGCGTCTGCCAGATGCCGTCTGGTCCCTTTTCGTTGCTGTCGGGCTTTGCTTTACTGCGCGCGAGAGCGCACATGATCCCGTTATAAACCAGTGGTACGCACCGCTATCAGTGATGAGCACTGATAATAGTGATGCGCATCACTGGTTCGTTTGCCTACTTGTTCCCCGGTATTAAATCTAGGTTTTACCTTTCTTATGTTAATATAATATATAATTCCTACAATAATTAAATAGTACAAATTCATTTTGCTTACCTCTGCTTAAGTCTAAGTGTTGTTGTGGAGCTTTATAGCTACCTCACACTCCCTCCCTACTTCGGGGTAATAAAACAACGGTCACCTAGCGCGATCGGTTGCCGCTACATGGTGTATTGCCCCATCCTCTTGAGGTTTCGAACTCCCAGTCGCGCGTCTGCGTCGCTGATGTAATCCTGAATGAACCGGATCATCTGTCGCGGGAGCTTTCGGGGTTCGGGTCCGACCCGCCACCCTTCTGGGGCTGTGGCCCACTCCTCGTCCGTGGCCGTCTCTTCCCCCGGGCTGGTGTCAACCAAGACCTCACCGACGGTTGGGTGCTCTTCCAGCACATGCATCAGCCAGTCGGCGACCTCCCCCTCGAGCGGTGGGGTGGTGTCTGGGCTGGCGCACATGATCCCGTTATAAACCAGTGGAACGCACCGCTATCAGTGATGAGCACTGATAATAGTGATGCGCATCACTGGTTCGTTTGCCTACTTGTTCCTCGGTATGAAAGCTAGGTTTTACCTTTTTTATAATTCGTATTATAATATATAATTCCTAAAATCTGCTTAAGTCTAAGTGTTAAGGGGGAGCTTAATAGCTACCTCACAGAACGCAAAAATAAAATTTATTTAAACTAAAAAAAACTAATTGAAATAATTTTAAAAAATATTTAATAGTATTTTATTGATAAAAAAATTATCCAAAATTAATCAAACAAAAACAAATAAATATAGCAAACATAATAAATTGACATAAAAATTAAATTTAATTTAATCATTATGTAAAAAAAAATTGATTAATATGAATTAAATTTAATTAACGGACAAATCAACGAGATTGCGAGCAACGACCAAGGAACACAATATTGTTATGGGACGCGGTCAAGGCAAAATTCGGAATCCGGTTGACGTTATCAGGGGCGCTCAGAGAATTGCCACCGCCAACCAGCCACGATCGGTATAATGGTGGATTGACCCCAAACATACATGTAGGGCCGCCTGTAAGACCGTCTGTGACTAGTACCCAGGTGGGCCAGGCGGCTCAAAAACCATTAGGGGGCCTCGGGTGCGAACTCTCGAACAGCCGCCTGCAGTATATGGTCGACCCTGATCAGGTAAGGAAATGGGAAATTAAGTTCGATGGTTACCTTGACCCACTCGTATTTAAAGAAACGCTGGAAGAACGCGCCCAAACTCACGAAGTGAATCTGAATCGCATGCTTTGAACGATGAGTGAGGCTGTGATCGGGATGGCGGTTTGTTGGTTCTCGACGAGCAGATTAAGGGACGTGACGTGGGGAATGTTCAAAAGGGAATTTTTAGAATTCTTCCTACCTCCCCAATACTTAGACAAGCTAGACGATATCAGGGCCCGCCGACAACGCGCAGGGGAAGGGAACAAAAAGTATCTAGTCAACCTGAGGAAATGAATGCGCAACGCCGATTATACTCCTGAGCAGAAGCTGAAAAGGGTTTACGAGAACCTTGCTCGCGAGTTAGCTTGTATATGCGTCGTAGAGATTTCACGAATTTATCTCAGTTGGAATTTGAAAACATCCCGGGTCAGGGCCAAGAGGAAACGGCGTGTAGCCATGCAAGGGGTCTCGGGTACCATAGGAGGTCCAGGACGTGGATGCACCCGCCAAGTCGACCAATCGATTTCGGAGCCCGCCAGCACAAGTAACGTTGGCGCGGAATGAGACGGGCAGTCGCCTAGTCACCAAGCGTGAGGAGATCTCGAACAGTATGATGGGTCATGAGCAGGTTGGTTCGGCAGTCATGAGTCGCGTGTGCTATAACTGCTCACAAGAGGGACACTTTGGCAGAGAGTGCCCAAATCCCAAGATGTTGTTCTGCAGGCAGTACAGTATTCAAGGCATGGGTATTGTGGAATGTTGCAGTAGAAGAGCGGAAAACGGGCAGCCGCGTCATCCGGAGTGGGATCGGATGGGCACCGGCGCTGATCAGTCCCGGAACTAGCATGCCCTCTCAGCGTCGAAAATAGTCGCATAGTCGCCAAGTTGAAGGTCGGGGAACGAATGGCGAAAGCACGGTCGACACTGGAGCCGCAAGGAGTTTCATGAATTATTTAAAAAGAAAGAAGCAGAGGTTGAAGTGTTGGCAGCGACCGCGAATACACACTTAGCAGACGGCTCGAAGGTAGCAATAAATAAGTTGTTCAGAATTATGGTCAAGTTGATTAGCAAAGAGGTACCGATGAACATGGTCGTAATGCCATCCATGTTAGACAGTCTAATCCTGGGGCGGATTTTCTATGCAAGCTGAGGACAACCATGCAGTGTGGTGAGGCAAGGTTAATCCAGAAGAGCGCCGATGCGCCAACCGAGGCGATCAAAAGAGCCGAGTTATGGCCAGAGGGCGAAAAGGAGCAAGAGAAAGCGGTACCAGTGGCGGGAAGCGGGAAAATCTCCTAAGGACACATCGCAGCGAGAACGCCCCGCTAGCCAAGTAAGAAACCGACCGAGACGCAGATAAAGTCGTCAAGGAGCCATCGCTACGACAGGAGGGAAATACAGGAGTCGAGGCACCACAAGGAGGAGACCCAAAAAAAAAAAGGATCATCACCGGAGGGAGACGCCATGCTAGAATCGGTATGGCCAGCGGACTTGGAACCAGCCACTCAGGAGTTTTTAAGGGCGGAGTTTTAAATGTTCGAGGGGTTGAAGGGCGACAAGCCGATAAAGCGAAGGTACAGGTGAATGAAATGATAGAGGTGGAGGCAATCGAGCCGTCAAGCAGTTCACAAAAAGTGCCCATAGTGCTCGACGAACGAGTGGAGAATCTGTGTGGACTATAGGCAGCTCTACGCACATTCCATACTGGAAGCATAACCCGTACTCAGGATAAATTATATTATATATGGAAAAGTTGAGGCACGCACGCTACATCAGTCTTGATAGATTTGAAGCATGGTTTCTGGCAAATTAAAATGGTTTGAATTCGGCATGTGCGACTTTTCAGAGAACATTGATCACGGTAATAGGCCCGTAGATGGAGCCCGCCTACTAAGACGACATCATAAAGAACAGCATCATGAAAGAGCAGCACCTAGCAGACCTGCGAGAAGTATTTCGCCGTCTGAGGGAGGCTAATCTTAAGCTTAATCGCAAAAAGCGATCGATTTTCCAGGGGAAGCTGCTATACCTAGGGCATTTGGTAAGCGAGAAAGGAATCCGCTGCTAAAGGTGCTCATTGTTGAAGACGCAACAAAAGAAACCAGCCAGATACATGCTAACCCGCCAGGTGACGGAGCCAATGGCAATCCTGTGCGCTGACTTCGTGGGCCTCTTACCACGATCGAAGCAAGGTAACACAATTTTGTTCGTGTTTCATAACGCGTTCGAAAAGTGGGTAGAATTGTTCCACGTTTCAAAAGTCTTTTCGCGAACGCATCTTATGCCGTTTAGGAGTGCCAAAGTTTCGTCTTTGACAAGGGAGTGCAGTTCACAAGTCGGATTTTCAAGGCTTTTTGAATTCCCTGGGCGTGCAGGTGAAACACAGTGCCCCGTACTGCCCTCAGAAAAAACTCATCGAGAAGACCAACCGGACATTAAAAACGATGATTGCGCATTACATTTCTTGAAATCAAAGTTCGTGGGACGAGTTGATGCCCGAAATCTCTTTAGCCGTCAACTCGAGTAAAGCGGATTCTACAGGATTTTCCCCAGCATTCTTGGTGCAAGGAAATGAAGCTCGCTTGCCATTATCGTTGTACGAAGAGAAGACGCCAGGTACAGGAAGCACACCGCAAACCAGAGGAAAAGGCAAATAGGCTAAAGGAGGTATTCAACATAGCGCGAAGCAACAAGCAGCGAGCTTCGAAGAAACATGGGAGACCTACGATCAAGCTAGTCTTGTTAAGGACGCAAAAACTGTCAAAAACTAGAAACGGGTTTGCGGCAAAGTTAGCAACGAATTACGAGAGACCATACCAAGTGAAGCAGTTCGTCTTACCAAATGTAGTGTGTCTGGCAAAAGATAGCGAATGTAGAAGCCGAGTAACAAGCATATCGCAGCTAAAACCTTTCCAGCGAGAGGGAGATGATAACGAAGCGAGCAAGGAACAGAAAGCAGAACTCAACGAAAGCCGCCGGCCAGCATAAGCCACCAGGACAGAACAAGTGAATCTTTCAATGTTTTTCTTCCACACTGCCTCATACTAACACACAGCTTTCTACTCTATACAGCATTAACATTCCTTATTAAAGTCCTAATAATTCACAACTACATATCTTTCAACAGAAAATGAACAACGATAAGAAGGTCTTCACGCAGAAGGAGGGCACCCATAGGCACACCGAACTACCCTATGTGTTAGATGCCCAGGGCACGCATGAACCCAGAAGGTGGACCTACGTGCACATAGAAACACTGACGGACACGTTGGATAGTTCCCACGTATAACAAATTATGTGGACGACAACAGTAATACCGGAAGCGCAGAAGGAGGCGAAATCGGCCCCAATTTGCGGCGAAACAAGCGACTAGAAGAACTAGGATCAGAAAACACCCCAGGCAACTGATTCCAAAGCAGAAGGTGCGCAAGAAGAAAGCGAGGAGGAAGAAATACTAGAATGGGAAAAGGGTCTGGAATCGCTGGTAAATGAGACGTTTAGAAGCTAAACACACGCCGGGTATGGATCCCTGGTCAACAGTCGGAGAAGTCTAACCCACATCCCAAGAGACTGGACTTGCCACCCAAACAACCGCATAATAACAGATCAGGCAGTTGACGCTATATAGAGGGAGCTATGGTTTAGGGGAAGACGTGGAACACGAGACAGGTTTACGGAACCGTGCGTGGGAACGCATACACCGTAGCCCAACATATCGGTGGCAAGGTCACGATCACAAAGAAAGGGGTGCGGAGGTGTGAAGTAGGCCCGGCACGAGCCTCCTACACAAACACGATTTAAACAAGTTATTTACATATAAGGTAGACAATTACGAAAAGACTTAGAAAGACAAAGGAAGAAACAGAAATGATTTGAGCTAACTTCTTACATAGATTATTATTATTATCAAATCATTTATTTACATATAAGTTAAACCATTGTTTAATGATATAAGACACAACCACCAGATGTATACAAAACTTGAATTATTATTAGTTAAGAATACATTAAAGATAAGTAAAATAGGTATACTACCAATAAATTTAAGTTACATATAATACGCTTTGCAGAAAATTAAATATTTAACGACTTAACATAAGATGCGACTGCCAGGAAAGCGACAAAACATCGGGGATCAAAATGTAGCGAGTAGCAGAAAAGGAAGAAGTTCGCTGAGCTCAAGCGCAAGACCACCAAATCAGTCGGCATGGAATATCGAAATATAACTGACGCAACGGCGGGCTTTAGTGAGGCTTGATTAAACGGGAACGGTAAAGGCAAATAGTTATTGGTGCAGCAGATTTGCTGGCACGTCAACGGGCATTTTGGCGTATAATTTCTAAAGGATATATATACAGGTAACCCTCCTACAACGTGGTTTTCTATAACAGGTTTTCGCTCCAACGCGGTTCCCAGAACGCGGTAATTTTCTTAGAACGCGGTTTTTACCAATGCACCGACAATTTGTTGCCACGTTACTTAAAGAAATTCGTCATTCAACACCAAATGCTTGCTGGAAAGCACTATTCCCGGAAATTATTCAGGAAACAGTTGCAGAACCAGAAGAGGATGAATGTAGGAACATAGTGAGATTTGCGCATTCAGTACAAGGCGATGGATTTGATGAAATAACAATTGACGATATTCGAGAACTTTTTTTTTTGCTGACGCCGAAAAAGACGAAGCAGATTTAGTAGCAATGACAAATAACAGATTATCGGTTGGAGATATCTCTGACAGTCTTTCTGATGTACAAAGTAAAAGCTTCTCACTATAAAGTATCGAGTATGTTTTTAATAAGGCAAAACAGTTGGGAGAATTCATTTTACAGATGGATCTTCTAAGGAATAGAGAATAAATTTTTAAACGAAATTATCAAAACGACTTATCTCCATATAAAGAAATTTATAAAGATTTAATAAATAAGAGCAAACAGTCCTCAATAAAAACATTTTTAAACCAATCCTCGAAAAGATGAAACAATCTGATGGTGGGACAAGCTTAGCTTACGAACTTACACGGACAAAACGTCAAAGACAAATTATAATAATTAAAATGAAGACAATTAAAAATTTATGGTTAAACTTTCGTTTTTGTGCAATAAATAAAATTTAATAAATACATATATTTTGTATATATATATACGAACAAAATCCAATTTTTCAGTTTGGAACCAAACTCTGAGTTTTGTAGGGAGGTCATGTCTCCTACAACGCGATTTCCTACAACGCGGCAATTTTCAGGAACCAAAAATAATAAAGCGTTGTTGGAGGGTTACCTGTATAAATAAGACAAAAGTAAAAGTGAAAGTACAAGCGACCTACTCCTTGAGACTCTATGTGTTTTTATGAAGTGAGGCTGTGGTGATTTTGCGCGTTGACCTATTGCTATCCCTTGTTCGCCGAAATAAAATCTACGCGACTAGAGGCACCGCTGCAAAGGATTTCCTCGTACATCTCGCTAGTGGCCCAGTTGTTTAAGAAACACCCCCCGGATGTTTGAAGATTTTCATAACACTTGCCTCCATGTCACGAAACGTCGCTGATCAAATGTAAATATCTTATAATGCGGGCCGTGGACACACTCAGATCTGTACCCCGGCAAAATAACTTCTTTACAAGTGGCGCCCGAGCGGGGACTTAAAGTAAAAGAGATGTAATACAAAAGTTTAACTAAGAAGTGAAAATCGCGAAAGTCGTACGTACCCGGTCATACACCGTAGGTCACTTGCGCCTTAAAAAATAATAATAAAAAAACTGAAAGTAACGGCGCGGGTCATAAAAGGTGCCAGACAATCCTTTGTCGCTAAATGTGCAATTGTCGCGACAAATTATTTTTATGGTGTGTGCTAAGCATCGAATCAATCTTCGCTTAGAGTGCACGTGCAGCGAAAGTGACGGTGGAAGCGAACGCTAAATTGCGCGTAGTCGAATTTTGAGGTGAGAAAGTTGAACACAACAGAACAGCGCGAGCGCTGGCGGTTAAAGTGCAACACGCGCCTGAACCTCAAAATTGGAATGGGTCTTGGGTGTGGTGGCTGTTCGTGGTACAGTAAGACGAGAGTAAAAGAAAAAGCACACAAAAATCATTATTTTAATAAAACGGAAAAAAAAACGGAAAAAATTTTAATGTCATTACTTAAATAATTAATAATAAATAAAATTTTAAATCAATTCAAATTTATTAAACGGAAAATTTTTAAACCAATTAAAACAAATAATTAAACGGGAAAATTTTTAATATAATATTATTGAAAACAAAAATTAATTAAAAAAAAAACAAATTAATATAAATAAAATTTTTAACTGAGAAAAAATGTAAATTAATTTTAATCAACATATACAAAAAATTCAACAAAAAAAATTGATTAATAAAATTAAATTTAATTAACGGACAAATCAACGAGATTGCGAGCAACGACCAAGGAACACAACATCAATGGGGGACGCGGCCAAGGCAAAAATCGGAATCCGGTTGACGTTATCAGGGGCGCTCAGAGAATTGCCACCGCCAACCAGCCACGAGCGGTATAATAGTGGATTGACCCCAAACATACATGTATGGCCGCCTGTAGGACCGTCCAGGGCCAGGTGGATAACAAACCAAAAAGGCGCCTCGGGTGCGAACTCTCGAACAACCACCAGCAGTATATGGTCGTCCCTGATCAGGTCAAAAATTGGGGAATTAAGTTCGATGGTTACCTTGACCCACTCGTATTTATAGAAACGCTGGAAGAACGTGCCCAAACTTACGAAGTGGATCTGAATCGCGGGTTGTTGGTTCTCAACGAGCGGATTGTGGGACGTGACGTGGGGAATGTTTAAAAGGGAATTTTTAGAATTTTTCCTGCCTCCCCAATACTTTGGCGAGCTAGAGGACGAGGTCAGGGCCCGCCGACAACGCGCAGGTGAACGGAACAAAAAGTATCTAGTCAACCTGAGGAAATGAATGCGCAACGCCGATTATACTCCTGAGCAGGAGCTGAAAAAGTTAACGAAAACCTTGCTCGCGAGTAAGCTTGTATATGCGTCGTAGAGATTTCACGAATTTATCTCAGTTGGAATTTGAAAACATCCCTGGTCAGGGCCAAGAGGAAACGGCGTGTAGCCATGCAAGGGGTCTCGGGTACCATAGGAGGTCCAGGACGTGGACGCACCCGCCAAGCCGACCAATCCGTTTCGGAGCCCGCCAGCACAAGTAACGTTGGCGCGGAATGAGACGGGCAGTCGCCTAGTCACCAAGCGTGAGGAGATCTCGAACAGTATGATAGGCCATGACTAGGTTAGTTCGGCAGTCATGAGTCGCGTGTGCTATAACTGCTCACAGGAGGGACACTTTGCCAGAGAGTGCCCAAATCCCAAGGTGTTGTTCTGCAGGCAGTGCGGTAGTGCTGGGAGTAGCATCGATCTTACATCGATATATCGATGGTCCCCAAAACTTTTAAATTATCGATGTTGCTTACTTCGATCTTCGATATTTTTTCATCCCTTGACAATATTTTCCCATTACTTGAAAATAAAAACGCGGATAAAGGCTGAGGTAATTTGAAAATTTGAACAATAAGATTAAAATACTCATGTAATACACTTTTAAATTTAGGATTTTAGTGTTGGCAGTGCTGTGGAAATGGACAAGTTTCTGAAGGGCAAGAACAAAGGCAAAGGTTAATATTATTTTACATCTTTTTGTTACCTTAGTTGTGAGGCTGCACCTTTTGCATATGCGTCAAATGTGATAAACACGATTTCGTGTATAGATGGCAACAATACGAAGAAAACGATTGAAACAAGACGTAAACGGACAAAATATGGAATGTCTGAGGTGTGGGATTTTTCAAAAGTCTGCGGATGGCAAATGCGCTATATTTTTAACGTGTGGCAAAATAAACCAAACCAGTGGTAAAACAAAAAATTTAACCAAGCATTTACAGCGAATGCATCCAAATTAAAGCACCACTGAGGTTGTGGAACCTAAGGCTAATGGATCTATCATCAAAAACAAGTAGAAACGTTGCAGTCGGACGCACCAGACTGCCATCCAAATTTGTTGGGTTTCTTCATCTCCAATCTTGGCACCAAATTTGGCGGCTCTAGCTCAAAAGCTGTGGAAAATATACGCGTTTTTGATTTCAAAATGCAGGGGTCTGGGGAACAGGGGTGGCTCCAAACACTTGATGCAGTTCTTGGGGGCTCGTTACCAGTTATCTACCTACCAAATTTTGTGACTCTAACTCAAACACTATGGAAGATACGCGCACTACCGTTTTAAGCCAAGCGTTGAGGCTGTTGAGGGTGGCTAGGGCAGTATAGATGGCGTGGCATCCAAAGTTTATGAGTTACGAATTTGGTTGGGGATCGTCAACACCTATCTTGGCACCAAATTTGATGGCTCTAGCTCAAAAACTGTAGAAGATATGGGCATTTTTGGCGTTAAGTTGTGGGGGGGCTGGGGGCGGAATAAGTGGGCGTGGATAGATCAAGACATTTGCAAAGTTTTAAGTCTCTAGCTTGAAGGGTGTGGAAAAAAGTTGCGTTCATACAGACGGACAGACACCATGACGGACATTGCATCTTCACCTTCGGTATCGAGTATAAAAACGGGAAATAGACCGCGCATTGAATTATTGTAAAGCTACTGATGTTCGGCCATATTGTATGTAGAAGGCCAAGGGCTTTCGTCATGTGGTAAGCAAACTAGATCCACTCAAAACATTGTTTGCTAGCGAAATAAGTTCCTAGGGTGAAGCAGAAATTGCGCACTATCCTTGATCAGATAGATTAGGTCGATATAACTACTGATGGCTGGACTTCAAAGGCCAAAGAATGGTATCTGACCATCACTTGTCATTTTATAAATAACGAATTTAAAATGCAGATAGAAGTTCTGTCAACTGCGAAATTGAAGGATGAAACTAACCATTCCGCAAAAAACATTGCCAGTTCTTTTCGCGGCGTATTCGATGGATGGGGAGTAACCCACAAAATTACAGTCATCGTTACGAACAACGTATCAAACATAAAAAGCGCTTACCAAATTGTTTCAAAAAGGAATGTTCCATGCGTTGCGCATACGATAAACTTTGTTGTTCAGGACTGTCTACAAATGACAGTTTGAAGACAATATTGGGAAAGTTTTAAAAATGGTTTCTTTCTTCAAGAGCAGTACCCGTGAGTACGCAAAGTTCAGAGATATTCAAAATACAGAGAACCCATTGAGCTTGAAACAAGAATGTCCAACGTGATGGAATAGTGCATTACGCATGGTGCAACCTATTCTGAAAACCAAACATGCCATTTGTTAGGTGCTACTCAATACTCGAAAAGGGTTAACGCCATTATCTGCGGATGAAAAAGCCATTCTGGAAGACCTAGAAAAGGTTCTGCCTCTGTTTGAGCACGCAACGGCTTCCACATCATCGAGCAACTTGGTGACCGTGTCAATGGTCATTTCTATTTGCTGTGGACTTCTTCACAATCCAGGCCAACCTGGCTACAAACGAGGGTAAGCTTTCGTGTACAATCCTAAAAAATGGAACGAAAGGCAGACTGTTAAAGTAACACAAGAACCGGCACGCTCCTGGATCCCCGATTAAAAAATTATGGATTCCTATTCCCGTTTAATGTTAGTCAAGCTGAAGGTTCCTTGAGGACTATCTGCTATCAATGCCCTGTCCGAACCACGTCCTTCTTCCTCCAGCCAGCCAACACCATTATCAACAGAACATAAAATACAACAGCTACTTTTCAATTTTCTAAAAGAGAAAAAATCACAAAAAACACGAAACAGTTGACTCAATTTTGACATTAAGTCAATACTACATCATGGAAAATTTACAACGTTAGTTTACAATATACTTTATTCACAGATCTTAACTGTCAATAATTTAAAGTGTTGTGCCAACAAATGCAACCTGCAACTTCCACTGAAAGTGAACGTTTGCTTAGCACAGCTGGGTTTATTTTAAGCGAGAGAGGGAGCTGTTTGGAAGCGGAGCAAGTGGATGTGATACTTTTTATTAATAAGAACGAAAGGTAAATAGTCATTTTAGTTAAAGATGTTGTAGCTTATAAGTGTTAATATAAAAATTATGATTTTTTGTTTTCAAATTAATTAACTTTTTGTGACCTCATCTATTTTCTTTAAATGAATCGATAATATCGATGTCGGGATATACAAAAGATCGAAAAATCGGTGCAGGCAAATATCGAACTTTTCCCAGCACTGCAGTGCGGTACTCCAGGCATGAGTTTTGTGGAGTGTTGCAGTAGGAAAGCGGGAAACGGGCAGCCGCGTCATCCGGATTGAGATCCTCTGGGCACCGGCACGAATAAATTCTAACGGCGTATAATTTTTAACCGATATTTATATACACAAGACAATATTAAAAAAGTAAGTACAAGCGGCCTACCCCAAACATGTGGAGGCGCTTAATAAAAGGAATAAGCTTGAGACACTACATGGTTTTATGAAGAGAGGTTATGGGGATTTCGCGTTGACCCCTTGTACCCCTTGTTCGTCAAAATACAATCTGCGCGACTAGAGGCATCGCTGCAAAGGATTTCCTCGTACATCTCCCTAGTCGCCCAGTTGTTTAAGCAATACCCCCCGGATGTTAGACGATTTTCACAACGCTTGCCTCCATGTCACGAAGCGTCGCTGATCAATTAAAAATATCTTGTGATGCGGGCCGTGGACTGACTTAGATCTGTACCCCTGCGAAATAACTTCTTTACAAGTGGCGCCCGAGCGGGGACTTAAAGTAAAAGAGATGTAATACAAAAGTTTAACTAAGAAGTGAAAATCGCGAAAGTCGTACGTACCCGGTCATACACCGTAGGTCACTTGCGCCTTAAAAAATAATAATAAAAAAACTGAAAGTAACGGCGCGGGTCATAAAAGGTGCCAGACAATCCTTTGTCGCTAAATGTGCAATTGTCGCGACAAATTATTTTTATGGTGTGTGCTAAGCATCGAATCAATCTTCGCTTAGAGTGCACGTGCAGCGAAAGTGACGGTGGAAGCGAACGCTAAATTGCGCGTAGTCGAATTTTGAGGTGAGAAAGTTGAACACAACAGAACAGCGCGAGCGCTGGCGGTTAAAGTGCAACACGCGCCTGAACCTCAAAATTGGAATGGGTCTTGGGTGTGGTGGCTGTTCGTGGTACAGTAAGACGAGAGTAAAAGAAAAAGCACACAAAAATCATTATTTTAATAAAACGGAAAAAAAAACGGAAAAAATTTTAATGTCATTACTTAAATAATTAATAATAAATAAAATTTTAAATCAATTCAAATTTATTAAACGGAAAATTTTTAAACCAATTAAAACAAATAATTAAACGGGAAAATTTTTAATATAATATTATTGAAAACAAAAATTAATTAAAAAAAAAACAAATTAATATAAATAAAATTTTTAACTGAGAAAAAATGTAAATTAATTTTAATCAACATATACAAAAAATTCAACAAAAAAAATTGATTAATAAAATTAAATTTAATTAACGGACAAATCAACGAGATTGCGAGCAACGACCAAGGAACACAACATCAATGGGGGACGCGGCCAAGGCAAAAATCGGAATCCGGTTGACGTTATCAGGGGCGCTCAGAGAATTGCCACCGCCAACCAGCCACGAGCGGTATAATAGTGGATTGACCCCAAACATACATGTATGGCCGCCTGTAGGACCGTCCAGGGCCAGGTGGATAACAAACCAAAAAGGCGCCTCGGGTGCGAACTCTCGAACAACCACCAGCAGTATATGGTCGTCCCTGATCAGGTCAAAAATTGGGGAATTAAGTTCGATGGTTACCTTGACCCACTCGTATTTATAGAAACGCTGGAAGAACGTGCCCAAACTTACGAAGTGGATCTGAATCGCGGGTTGTTGGTTCTCAACGAGCGGATTGTGGGACGTGACGTGGGGAATGTTTAAAAGGGAATTTTTAGAATTTTTCCTGCCTCCCCAATACTTTGGCGAGCTAGAGGACGAGGTCAGGGCCCGCCGACAACGCGCAGGTGAACGGAACAAAAAGTATCTAGTCAACCTGAGGAAATGAATGCGCAACGCCGATTATATTCCTGAGCAGGAGCTGAAAAAGTTAACGAAAACCTTGCTCGCGAGTAAGCTTGTATATGCGTCGTAGAGATTTCACGAATTTATCTCAGTTGGAATTTGAAAACATCCCTGGTCAGGGCCAAGAGGAAACGGCGTGTAGCCATGCAAGGGGTCTCGGGTACCATAGGAGGTCCAGGACGTGGACGCACCCGCCAAGCCGACCAATCCGTTTCGGAGCCCGCCAGCACAAGTAACGTTGGCGCGGAATGAGACGGGCAGTCGCCTAGTCACCAAGCGTGAGGAGATCTCGAACAGTATGATAGGCCATGACTAGGTTAGTTCGGCAGTCATGAGTCGCGTGTGCTATAACTGCTCACAGGAGGGACACTTTGCCAGAGAGTGCCCAAATCCCAAGGTGTTGTTCTGCAGGCAGTGCGGTAGTGCTGGGAGTAGCATCGATCTTACATCGATATATCGATGGTCCCCAAAACTTTTAAATTATCGATGTTGCTTACTTCGATCTTCGATATTTTTTCATCCCTTGACAATATTTTCCCATTACTTGAAAATAAAAACGCGGATAAAGGCTGAGGTAATTTGAAAATTTGAACAATAAGATTAAAATACTCATGTAATACACTTTTAAATTTAGGATTTTAGTGTTGGCAGTGCTGTGGAAATGGACAAGTTTCTGAAGGGCAAGAACAAAGGCAAAGGTTAATATTATTTTACATCTTTTTGTTACCTTAGTTGTGAGGCTGCACCTTTTGCATATGCGTCAAATGTGATAAACACGATTTCGTGTATAGATGGCAACAATACGAAGAAAACGATTGAAACAAGACGTAAACGGACAAAATATGGAATGTCTGAGGTGTGGGATTTTTCAAAAGTCTGCGGATGGCAAATGCGCTATATTTTTAACGTGTGGCAAAATAAACCAAACCAGTGGTAAAACAAAAAATTTAACCAAGCATTTACAGCGAATGCATCCAAATTAAAGCACCACTGAGGTTGTGGAACCTAAGGCTAATGGATCTATCATCAAAAACAAGTAGAAACGTTGCAGTCGGACGCACCAGACTGCCATCCAAATTTGTTGGGTTTCTTCATCTCCAATCTTGGCACCAAATTTGGCGGCTCTAGCTCAAAAGCTGTGGAAAATATACGCGTTTTTGATTTCAAAATGCAGGGGTCTGGGGAACAGGGGTGGCTCCAAACACTTGATGCAGTTCTTGGGGGCTCGTTACCAGTTATCTACCTACCAAATTTTGTGACTCTAACTCAAACACTATGGAAGATACGCGCACTACCGTTTTAAGCCAAGCGTTGAGGCTGTTGAGGGTGGCTAGGGCAGTATAGATGGCGTGGCATCCAAAGTTTATGAGTTACGAATTTGGTTGGGGATCGTCAACACCTATCTTGGCACCAAATTTGATGGCTCTAGCTCAAAAACTGTAGAAGATATGGGCATTTTTGGCGTTAAGTTGTGGGGGGGCTGGGGGCGGAATAAGTGGGCGTGGATAGATCAAGACATTTGCAAAGTTTTAAGTCTCTAGCTTGAAGGGTGTGGAAAAAAGTTGCGTTCATACAGACGGACAGACACCATGACGGACATTGCATCTTCACCTTCGGTATCGAGTATAAAAACGGGAAATAGACCGCGCATTGAATTATTGTAAAGCTACTGATGTTCGGCCATATTGTATGTAGAAGGCCAAGGGCTTTCGTCATGTGGTAAGCAAACTAGATCCACTCAAAACATTGTTTGCTAGCGAAATAAGTTCCTAGGGTGAAGCAGAAATTGCGCACTATCCTTGATCAGATAGATTAGGTCGATATAACTACTGATGGCTGGACTTCAAAGGCCAAAGAATGGTATCTGACCATCACTTGTCATTTTATAAATAACGAATTTAAAATGCAGATAGAAGTTCTGTCAACTGCGAAATTGAAGGATGAAACTAACCATTCCGCAAAAAACATTGCCAGTTCTTTTCGCGGCGTATTCGATGGATGGGGAGTAACCCACAAAATTACAGTCATCGTTACGAACAACGTATCAAACATAAAAAGCGCTTACCAAATTGTTTCAAAAAGGAATGTTCCATGCGTTGCGCATACGATAAACTTTGTTGTTCAGGACTGTCTACAAATGACAGTTTGAAGACAATATTGGGAAAGTTTTAAAAATGGTTTCTTTCTTCAAGAGCAGTACCCGTGAGTACGCAAAGTTCAGAGATATTCAAAATACAGAGAACCCATTGAGCTTGAAACAAGAATGTCCAACGTGATGGAATAGTGCGTTACGCATGGTGCAACCTATTCTGAAAACCAAACATGCCATTTGTTAGGTGCTACTCAATACTCGAAAAGGGTTAACGCCATTATCTGCGGATGAAAAAGCCATTCTGGAAGACCTAGAAAAGGTTCTGCCTCTGTTTGAGCACGCAACGGCTTCCACATCATCGAGCAACTTGGTGACCGTGTCAATGGTCATTTCTATTTGCTGTGGACTTCTTCACAATCCAGGCCAACCTGGCTACAAACGAGGGTAAGCTTTCGTGTACAATCCTAAAAAATGGAACGAAAGGCAGACTGTTAAAGTAACACAAGAACCGGCACGCTCCTGGATCCCCGATTAAAAAATTATGGATTCCTATTCCCGTTTAATGTTAGTCAAGCTGAAGGTTCCTTGAGGACTATCTGCTATCAATGCCCTGTCCGAACCACGTCCTTCTTCCTCCAGCCAGCCAACACCATTATCAACAGAACATAAAATACAACAGCTACTTTTCAATTTTCTAAAAGAGAAAAAATCACAAAAAACACGAAACAGTTGACTCAATTTTGACATTAAGTCAATACTACATCATGGAAAATTTACAACGTTAGTTTACAATATACTTTATTCACAGATCTTAACTGTCAATAATTTAAAGTGTTGTGCCAACAAATGCAACCTGCAACTTCCACTGAAAGTGAACGTTTGCTTAGCACAGCTGGGTTTATTTTAAGCGAGAGAGGGAGCTGTTTGGAAGCGGAGCAAGTGGATGTGATACTTTTTATTAATAAGAACGAAAGGTAAATAGTCATTTTAGTTAAAGATGTTGTAGCTTATAAGTGTTAATATAAAAATTATGATTTTTTGTTTTCAAATTAATTAACTTTTTGTGACCTCATCTATTTTCTTTAAATGAATCGATAATATCGATGTCGGGATATACAAAAGATCGAAAAATCGGTGCAGGCAAATATCGAACTTTTCCCAGCACTGCAGTGCGGTACTCCAGGCATGAGTTTTGTGGAGTGTTGCAGTAGGAAAGCGGGAAACGGGCAGCCGCGTCATCCGGATTGAGATCCTCTGGGCACCGGCACGAATAAATTCTAACGGCGTATAATTTTTAACCGATATTTATATACACAAGACAATATTAAAAAAGTAAGTACAAGCGGCCTACCCCAAACATGTGGAGGCGCTTAATAAAAGGAATAAGCTTGAGACACTACATGGTTTTATGAAGAGAGGTTATGGGGATTTCGCGTTGACCCCTTGTACCCCTTGTTCGTCAAAATACAATCTGCGCGACTAGAGGCATCGCTGCAAAGGATTTCCTCGTACATCTCCCTAGTCGCCCAGTTGTTTAAGCAATACCCCCCGGATGTTAGACGATTTTCACAACGCTTGCCTCCATGTCACGAAGCGTCGCTGATCAATTAAAAATATCTTGTGATGCGGGCCGTGGACTGACTTAGATCTGTACCCCTGCGAAATAAATTCTTTACAAGTGGCGCCCGAACCGGGACTTAAAGTGAAAGAATTTTATTTACAAAAAAATTATCTAAAATTAATCAAAGAAAAACAAATTAATATAAGAAACATATTTAATTCACAAAAAATTTAAATTTAATTTAATCAACATATACAAAAAATTCAATAAAAATTAATTAAGAAAATTAAATTTAATTAACGGACAAATCAACGAGAATTGCGAGCAACGACCAAGGAACACATCATCGTTGCAGTATTGACATTTCAGCTACTTTATAGCTGGACCTAGCTATTTGTCACCAGCAAAAGCTATAACTATTAATGAAATGCTATTAGCTAGAATTCTAGCAGTTTTACAAAGTCATTCGGCTAATTTTTGGCAATTTTTTAGAAGTTCGATAGCTTTTCTACCGATAAGATATGCTGTCAAGTTCACTCACAAAATTTGAATTATCGGTTCTTCCAATAAATTATGAGCGAACTTTGTTCTTACTCATCAGCTAAACACAAATTTTGTCAGAAAAGCTATCGGGATTACGCGGCAAAATAATATAAGCACAGAGTAAATTTCATTAACATGCCAAAAAACATGAAAAAAACATTGTGTTTATTTACTAAAGGCCTGTTGTCACATACAACGGAAACCGAAAGCGAAACCTTATTTAGTACATTAGCAGCCGAAACCGAAACAAGTATTTTTGACTTTATTCGGATGCTGCAAACCGACGATCAGCAGTTTCTACAAACGCAGCCAACTTAACGCTAGTCATTTCTATATGTTTTCCATGTGAATTCGGTTGCAGTTTCGGTTTCGGTTTCAGTTATATACTTTTTTCGGTTTCGGTTTCCGTTGTATGTGACAATAAGCCTGAACAGAAAATTCATCAAAGTTTTTCATAGGTTTAGCTTCACCAATTGAGATGTTCGCAAAATTTTGCACTTGGCTACTTAAAGTTTTGGATGACATGAAATTAGTGATTAGCATTTGCTTACTTTGACGGGTATTCTTATAAATTTCTTCATATTGACTGAGTGCGTTTCTTAATGTTCTTTGAAATTTCAATGCTCTCTCAGTATCAGGATCTCTGTTAAAAAAAAGTTTGCAGTTCTCTACTTAGTCGTAGCCCTTCAGCAATTACTTTTCCAGTAAATTTTTCAGCTTCATTAATGTCATCATCAGAACTGCTATCTACATAATCTTCTGGAGTCTTTTGTACTTTTAATTCCACGAGATTCGCATTTGAAATTTTCTCACCCTCTAATAACTCTCCAATATCTGAAATTGCCAAATCACTTAATCCCTCGCCTCCACTAGCATGACCTTAGTCCATAATATTAGCATAAACATTTTCAGCTATAATCACGTTTCTCTGTAGTATTTCTTCAGGCCAATTAACTTTCCAGCAAGAATTCAATGTGGACTTTTGTATTTCGGCGACTGCTGAGGCGACATGTGTTATACAATTAAAAATATTAAAATTTTTCCACACGTCAGGTAGAGTAAATGAAGGGCTGTCATCTAATTTTTGCAAAACATCTGCGAAGCTTCTTCTAATATAATAAGCCTTAAACGTAGAAATTATCCCTTGATCTTGAGGTTGAATTTGTGAAGTTGTGTTGGGGGAAGAAGAATTTTATTGTACATTTGGATGTTGCAAGTCTATTGGATGACTTGGCGAATTGTCGAGGAGCAATAAAACTTTGAATTCTAATTTTTTTTCTTGTAAATAACTTTCCACTTCTGGTACGAAACAATTATGGAACCAATCTTCAAACATTGTACACGTCATTTTTGTTCCGATTTGAAAACCGTGTTAAAGCGAAACCGTGTAAATCAAGTAGCGTGTAAATCGAGGGATAGGTGTATATAAATTTAAAAACATATTTCTATGTATTGCACAATCATAAGTTTACACATATTTCTTGAGTACAAACACTCCATAATTTTTTTTAATGCTTAATTAAAGGAAAACGGAAGTGGTTCATTACTCAAAATTCTGTTTAAGAAATGTGGCACTGCTGACTCTGACATTAAAAAATCTGTATTGGACTAGAAGGCAGCATCAGAAATAAGGGTTTTGCGACGTTTTGTTTCCGCTCAAAACTAGTGAGCGTTTTGTGGAACGGTGGAATTAAATTGCTGTGGAACTCGTGCGAAAGCGTTTTCTGTGGCCTTCCTGATACTGTGTGTATGCGCTCGCTGGACGGCGATTTTGTAGCGCGCAGTACCTTGTTTGTTTTTCTTGATGTGTACTTATTTTTTGTATGACTGCTTGCTTATCGCTTATGCCACTAGCCGTAGAGCAGAAAAGCAAATTATACACTATATATATACACTATACACTATAGGTGTTGACAATCCCCAACCACATTAATCAAAATTTTGGATGCCACGTACATCTATACTGCCCTTGCCGCCACCAACCGCCCTAAAGCTTCTTTAAAAACTGTTATGCGTGTATCTTACATAGTGTTTGAGCTAGAGTCAGCAAGTTTAGTAGTAAGATAACTATTAACGATCCCCAAAAGTAGTCTTTCAACGGGGGGGAATGTTTGGCTATGCAGCCAAACAGCAGCAGCATCACCGCACCGTAAGCAGCAATAGCTGCTCTTATACATATACATATAATGTTAATTGCTCCAACAACAACTAAACTTACTATTATGTTTCTTGAAATTCCATGCTCATTCTATGTTAACCGTTTAACAATTATCTTGCATTGCATGCCCTTCGTACTCGGCGTTGGAGCAGCAAAAGTTAACTATGTTACGATCGCTAACCTCTCAAGTTTTGTTCTTTATCGCTGCGCATCGATCACTTCGGATCGACTTGCCAAATATTGTATAATAATTAGCAGAGGCAATCTCGAGCCTGCCTGCTAAATTACATAAGCCAAATTAAACTATTTAAGAATAATTACGTGTCCTAACTGGCTAAACATATTAAATAAGTAAAAACCAAATCGTTCGTTTTTCGTTAATCTACGGCTAGTGAAAAGGCTCCCTAGCCCAACACTCCCCATCCATCGAATACGCAGCGAAAAGAACTGGCAATGTTTTTTTGCGGAATGGTTAGTTTCATCCTTTAATTTCGCAGTTGACAGAACTTCTGTCTGCATTTCAAATTCGTTATTTATAAAATGACAAGTGATGGTCAGATACCATTCTTTGGCCTTTGAAGTCCAGCCATCAGTAGTTATATCGACCTAATCTATCTGATCAAGGATAGTGCGCAATTTCTGCTTCACCCTAGGAACTTATTTCGCTAGCAAACAATGTTTTGAGTGGATCTAGTTTGCTTACCACATGACGAAAGCCTTTGGCCTTCTCCATACAATATGGCCAAACATCAGTAGCTTTACAATAATTCAATGCGCGGTCTATTTCCCGTTTTTATACTCGATACCGAAGGTAACGAGTATATTGGGTTTGTGCTATGTCCGTCATGGTGTCTGTCCGTCTGTATGAACGCAACTTTTTTCCACACCCTTCAAGCTAGAGACTTGAAACTTTGCAAATGTCTTGATCTATCCACGCCCGATTATTACGCCCCCAGCCCCCCCGCAATTTAACGCCAAAAATGCCCATATCTTCTACAGTTTTTGAGCTAGAGCCATCAAATTTGGTGCCAAGATAGGTGTTGACGATCCCAACCAAATTGATAACTCATAAACTTTGGATGCCACGCCCATCTATACTGCCCTAGCCGCCCTCAACCGCCTCAACGCTTGGCTTAAAACGGTAGTGCGCGTATCTTCCATAGTGCATGAGCTAGAGTCACTGGTAACGAACCCCCAAGAACTGCATCAAAGGTTTGGAGCCACCCCCGTTCCCCAGACCACTGCAATTTGAAATAAAAAACGCCTATATTTTCCACAGCTTTTGAGCTAGAGCCGCCAAATTTGGTGCCAAGATTGGAGATGAAGAAACCCAAAAAATCCTTTGCAGCGGTGCCTCTAATCGTGAACATTGTATTTCGGCGAACAAGGGGTAGCTATAGGTCAACGCCCGAAATCACCATAACCTCACTTCATAAAAACACATAGTGTCTCAAGCCTATTCCTTTTATTAAGCGCCTCCACTTTCTTGAGGTAGCCCGCTTGTACTTACTTTTTTCATATTGTCTTGTGTATATATATATCCGTTAGAAATTATACGCCGTTAGAATTTATTCGTGCCGGTGCCCATCCGATCCCAATCCGGATGACGCGGCTGCCCGTTTCCCGCTTTCCTACTGCAACACTCCACAAAACTCATGCCTTGAGTGCCGCACTGCAGTGCTGGGAAAAGTTCGATATTTGCCTGCACCGATCTTTCGATCTTTTGTATATCCCGACATCGATATTATCGAAACATTTAAAGAAAATAGATGAGGTCACAAAAAGTTAATTAATTTGAAAACAAAAAAATCATAATTTTTATATTAACACTTATAAGCTACAACATCTTTAACTAAAATGACTATTTACCTTTCGTTCTTATTAATAAAAAGTATCACATCCACTTGCTCCGCTTCCAAACAGCTCCCTCTCTCGCTTAAAATAAACCCAGCTGTGTTGAACAAACGTTCACTTTCATTGGAAGTTGCAGGGACGCACAAGAATTTGTTGACACAACACTTTAAATTATTGTCAGTTGAGATCTGTGAATAAAGTATAAGCGAGCCGTTTTCAGTGTTTTATGACAGCGTAGCTTCAATGATTGATAAGTCTTCGTGTAAGATTTCAGAAGACGAGCTTATCGAAATTTTAAGAAATAATTTGTTGCCAGACACGCGTTGCCAGACACGCTTCGAATTGCTCACGCTCAGAGGAAGTGTTGGAATTGCGATGAGCTTGGTCAATTCTGGGAAAACTGTTTAGCAGTCCGTCGCATTTTTTGCTATGGATGTGGCACACCAGCGGTGCAAAAATTGTCAAAACCAACTGTCGGAAAACCGCCGACAGGGAGTACCCAGCAACCGCCGGTTGCCCCCACAAAACTAATCACGGACATTGTAGCCCCACAGTATAGTAGTGCCCCAGTGTCTGTTAAGCAAACTTGGTTGCCTACAGCACAAGCCTCTGTAGTTGATGCCGTTTCGTTTTATCAGCAATCCTACGATGATCGGCTTAAAAATTATCTTGTAGTCAAAAATTGTATCTTTAACAATTCGTCTTTAAGGTATACAAAGCGTATAAATCATTATGAAATGTAAAGCGAACTCAAAAATTATTAGTTTTTACTATTTTTAATAACAGTAAGGAAGTTTCGTTATAAGGTTTCACAGAACTTGGTCTGTTGGACACCGGAGCAAACATTAGTTGTATAAGTTGAGTTCTTACCGCTGAAAATTTCTCGATATTTGCCCAGTTTAAGCCTTTAAAGTCTCAAGTAAATACAGCTGGTGGAGAAAAGCAAGAGATTATTGGAGTTTAAGACATAAATATCACTTATAACAGCGTCACGAAGCCGCTTAAGCTTTATATAATACCGTCCATAAGACAAAAACTTATTTTAGGTCATTATTTTTGGAGAATATTTGAATTAGCACCTAATATCATTAGTACATTAAATTTACCCCCCAAAACTGAAAAAATGCTAAGGAAAACGCATTTCTTTTAAGCCCTCAGCAGCTACAACAACTTGCTGTTGTACAAGCATTATTTCCAGATGCTTCTGATAGACTTGGACGCACCTCGTTAATCGAACATCACATTAATGTCGGAGACGTGAAGTCCGTCAAATAGCTCTTTTATCTAGTAAACCCTGCTCTGGAGAAACGTTGCTGAATAACGAAATTGATCGTATGATACAGCTTGATGTAATCGAACCTTCTGTCAGCCCTTGGAGTTCGCCAATGCGTCTCGTAGCCCAACAAAGTCCGCCTTAGTCTATTATTTATTTATTGTCAGCTATGAGCAGCTGACATGAATCAAAATTAATTCTAATTAATATAAAGAGGCATAATTAAATTAATTAATTTAAAAAAATATTTGATTTAAATCAGAAATAAAATTCAAAATTGAGATAAAAAATTTAAAAAGTGAACGTTAATGCTCTGGGAAATTCAACATAAAAATAATTGGTAAAACATTTGTTGCGTGGATTGGGAAAAACCCAGAAAATCCCAATCAGACCAGTGGAAGACTATTGAATAGTGGTTATGATTAGAGGTTATGATAAGATAAGGCAGAAAGGATCGATCGTTTTAGTACTGGAATTGAGGTATCCAAAGAGACACGGGAATAAAGCCGGTTAAAGTCCGGACAAATAACACGAAATAGTTCATGAATTAAATAGGTGCTCGAGCAACGATCGAGGCTAAGTGGTGTGAAGTAACGGGTAGGTCTAATTGGGGCAGTTAAATTTATGCGACTCAAAAGAACTGATGATGATGATGATGAGTGATAAATACAACTCCATGCATAGTTCTACGGTTCAAGAATGAGGGAAGATTAATTAAAAGAAGTCTACTTGAATAAGGGGGTAAGTCTATTCCAGGAACCCAGTTAAAACTTCTTAAGGCAAATAAAAGAAATTTCTTCTGCACAGACTCAATTCTATCCTGGTGAATCCCATATTGCGGGGACCACACACAAGATCCATAATCCAGGGTGGGACGCACTAGGGATGTATAAAGCGTTTTAGTAGTGTAGGGATCATTAAACTCTTTCGACCACCGCTTGATGAAGCCAATGACATTAATGGCCTTGCTGACCATTGACAATATATATATAATTTACGATCAAAAATAATACCTAAATTTTTAAATTCAAGGACACGGTCAAGTGGTGAAGCATCAAGCAAGTAGTGAGTAGTATAGAGGTTCTTCAAAAAACAGACATGACTTTACATTTTGAACAATTTAAATAGTGTAAGTTAGTAGTAGGGAACACAATATGCCCCTACACCTTACCCCGAACTTCAACACCATAGACATAAACAAATTCCTTGCTAAGGAACTTGAGCAAAAGCTAAAACACAACTTAGAATGTTGCAACAGATGGTACAAACAATTAAACACAGACCTAACACACACAACCCATTACTTATAAAATTTACAACAAAAAAATTATCACACGCAGCGACCAAATAAAAATACTAAGACTCAGACTAGAACACACTAGATTTACACAACAACACCACAACAATCCTGACAACACCCTACCATGCCCAAACTTCCATACAACAACAGACCATAGCATCAACCACATACTTACCAACTGCCCCGCAACTTCCTTCTTAAAAAACCTAATCTTCCAAAACAGCCCCATATCGACTCTCTCAAACCCAACCCCAGAAAACATCTCAAAAATAATCGAGTTCCTCAAAAAAACAAAAATGTACCACCTCTTATGATTTCCCAAAATAAATGTAAATATGTAAATATGTATATACAAATGTAAATATGTAAATTAAATTAAATAATAAACTACCAGTACTTACAAGCCGAAGGCCTTAACTAAGTTAGTGTTAATTTTAAAATTATAACAAACTATTATAAATAAAGAAAAAAAATTATAACAAGAAGTGTTAACAGAAATAAAATTAAACCTTGCCACTATATACGAAGACAAATCTACAGTAGTTCCGGACTTTTTAAGCCTTTTATAAGCTCTGGTCTTCACGTTTTTCAATTTTGATAGTTCCCTCGAAAACCAAGCTGGTTTATTTTCACTTGAAGGGCAAGTGAGCGGAACACAGATATCCAAATGTGAATTCAAGGTCTCATAAAATATAGAAATGGCAGTTTCTATATCACAACAAGAATATAGGTGAGACCAATTAGTATGCAGAAGGAGATCATTTAATTTAGCAAAGTTAGTTTTACGAAAGCAACGGGTTTTTATAGAATTTTTAGATACTAGACTTAGGCTAAGAATTTCTAAGGATAGTTCTAAGGTTGGATGGTAGTTATCTTCAGGAAACACTAGCGGGGGTACTTTGCTAACATTACTGCAATCTGTATCATGTCTAACATTCTACCACTACAATTGTGCACCCTGTTAACTTG
>JAWNNU010001627.1:0-96061 GCA_035044585.1 Scaptomyza polygonia
ATATGGTTTGGGATCCACATAAAGGACTAATATGAATGTAAGCCTGTTTGATTTTGTGATTAAAAAGGTGGAGGTACGAAATTAAAATCAAGAAAAATGTTTCTTAAATCATATATTTGATTGCATTTTTCAATTATAATTTTCAACAACTAAAATGAATACTACGAATCATGTAACATGAACCAGACAAATGCTATTCTCAATTTCCTAATTCAATCCTTCAATAAAACACTTTAAATTGTTACGTATGTTTTTTTGCCTTCACTGTTATACAATACAGGCCGTTTGTTGCCTGTTGCGCAACCCTTTTCGTAATCCACACAAACGCGCCCTCCGACTGTGGGCTTATAAATAAAATTCAATAAAACTGAACTGTCACCAGCAGCAGCGGCAGCAGCAGCGGCATTAGCCTGAGGTCCAAGAACTCTACGAGAGTAAGTCTGTCACGCTACCAATAATAGCATTAAAACATTTTCTCCATCAATGATGCATGACGTACATCAATACGTCATTGGTGATGCCAGAATATGTGTTGCATACGCTTAGGCTGGCATTTTGTAAGCTCGTTACATAAGAATGCGAGAAGAGCCAGTCAGGCGGACTGAACTGATTGATTTACATGCTTTGCCACGCGCGACTAGCGCAACAAATTCTCATTTGACATGAAATGCCAACGGACAGGCCCCAACTTTTAAAAGCTGCTCACGCGCAAAATGAGTACATGAAGAAGAAGAGGAAGAAGCACAAGCTGGAGATGTGATGAGGGGGTGCACCCGGGTGTATTTGCTACAGCGGTTTCTCCCGCATTAAATATCAATTTCGATTATCTGTGCGCCTCTTCCTGGGGCCCCACTTAGTTTTATTAGACAACCATAGAACGCACCAAAAAATTGCTAACAATTTCCTTTATTATAACCGTACTCGCTGTGTACGCGAGTGTGCGTCTGTGTGTGTGTCTGCTACGTGTTACAGCTGCAGCTGCTGCTGTATCTAACAAAAATAAGTTGCCTTTCCCATAGGCACGCTGTACCATAAATTTTTAAAGATATACCAAATGGGCGTCTTACAACCACAGGTGTAAAAGGCTCTTTAAAATCCAAAGACCGTTAGCTAGTAACAACATTTATGAGCCCAAGCCATCCAAAACCCCCAACCCCAACTCTCTCGTTTAACAATGTGTATGTAATAATCTTGCTGCCTTTTGAAATCACAATTTTATTGACAACTCAAGTTGCTGTTGACTACATGTGTGTGTGTGTGTGTGGGTGTATCTGACAGATAGATGAAGAACACACGCATACACACACGAACACACACCCTTTTAAGTTTATTAAATTTGGCAATTTTGCAGACCTGCCTATAAGCTTAGGTTTTTGGATTGTCCAGATCTCCCAACAGCCCACTCAAATCCCTGGCGAGTGCGTGCCTAATGCTCTTGTCCATTTTTTTTTTTTTTTGTGTACATACCCATTTTGTTTTGCTGTTCTTTTTTATATACTCTTGCGTTGTTGTTTGTTCACTATCGGATTGTTTTTGGTAATATGCTGACTGATTGTCCGATTTATATTTATATTAATTTGTTTTTGTCATCGTACGAAATTTTTATTTTTTATTTATTTATTTTATTTATTTTTATTCGAGAGATAATTGATTAACAAATTTAAATCGAATATTATACAATATTCTGTCTTATTATTTTGTTATAAGAGCGTTTAATTTTCGATGAGGCACAAAACAAAACTCTGCTCACTTTATCCTAACATGATTTTGTAGCTTTGCTCTGACACAAGACATTGTGAGTGAATGAGTGAAATAAGGGTCGAGATTGGACACTTCTACAGAGTGGCGAAGGGAACAAATATTATTAAAAAGGTTTCTTCATATATATATATACTTTTTTTCTTATTTTGCGGGGCTGCTGTCATACATTTATGTATGTGCAAGAGAGCCTGGCGCTTGTTTGATTGATTAGCACTTGTCAAATAGATCCTGATGCAGTTTTTGTCAAAAATCTTTGTGCAATTTGATGTGTTGACATATAGTCATTTTTCTAACTCGAAATGCATTTTCGCACCTTTGATGCTAATCAAATTTTTGCTGGCAGTCAGTTACTTTGGCAGTTAGTCAGTCATACCTACCAGTCAGTCGGCCAAACGGCAGCTGCAAATGTGGCAACATTTATCAAAGTCATCGATCTGAGGAGCAAAAATGGAGAAGTAGTTGAAAGATTTTACCTTAGTCACTCGTATTTATCATCCTGTTTTCACACACACACACACACACCCATACACCTGCAACTTTTGCGCTATTTGTTGGGCAATTTGCAAGATTGCAAGAAACCAGAAACGAAATTTTGTTTTGTATTTTGTTGTCCATATTTGGTGTGAAAATAAATGCACATGCTTGACAATTTGGCAGTTTGCTTTAAATCTTAAAATAAGTTGTGTTTACCTTTTCTTGGCCATGTTGATTTATGCACAGCCAGCCAGTTGACTATTTACAAAGCAATTTTGTGTGCCGACAAACAGTAAAGATTTTGCAACGTTGCAGTGTTGATATATGTATTAAAAACTTAATAAAGGCCTAAACAATCAAAGCTCTAAAGAGCTTCAACTAGTTTTCTTTAAGGCTCAAAACATAAGTTGGTTATCATTTGCGGATTTTTTTTGATTATCAGATTATTTAGAAAGTGTATTTTTAAAGTCCTTTTAATACAATATAGGCTTTGTTTAGGTCAGTTTTGCTTCTATTTGATTTAACGACCATTATCCCACACATATACACCTCCGCTTTGTCACTCCATGAAATTGCTGAAACCCTATTTTACCTGAGGCAGAAGGTGATAAGGTTCAAGGATGGCGAAACACACGCATAAAACTATTGGGTAAACCACAAGGGACTGTTGTTCTGTTGTAGTAAGTGAAAGCCTTTAACAATTTCTCAGTGTGGTCAAAATTTATATGCGCCTTGCGACTGTTATTGCTGTTATTTAATACGAAAAGCCACAACGCAATTGTTGTAGTTGCTATAAATAAAACAAGCACTTTATATAAACTTGGATAACATTCAGTTGGGTTATTTATTTTTATACCCTTAATGGGCAAATGGGTAAAATGGTTTTTTGGTTGGATGAAAATTCAAGATAGAAATTAATTCAAACTTGCGTTAAGTCTTAAGATTTAGGATATCTACCAGTCGAGCTTACTCGACTCCAGAACCTTCATGTTTCTTCTTCGTAATATTAACGTCAACATTCAGCGCACATGTTGCACGCACAGCCGGAAGCCCAAAAAGAACTAACTCCGCGCCACAACAACAACAACAATAATACCCGACACAGACCCAGACTTAGATAAAGTCATTTACACAGACACAGAATATTGTAGTATTTGTTGCCATCTTACAGGCGATGCGAGGTGTGCTACTAAATCACATCAACAGCGCTAGAATTTATAACTGTTTGTCTATCTGTCTCACTCCCACTCCCACTTTCTCTTGCTCAATGTTTGTGTATTTGGCTTTGCTTATTTTGACTTTATTAAGCCAAAACACGTTGCATAGCAGCCAAACACGCGCTTATAAATACAAACAACAACATGCTGAAATGCCTTTAGCTCTCTGTCCAGAGGACTATTGCTTAGAGCTTCATGCCAGAGGCTCTATTCTCGTGATATATGTATATGTAGTATGTTTGCATGTTTATCTAGTGTGTCTTGTGGCATTATTGGATTCGATGCAATTCGCGACATAGGCTTGTTGACAAGCGGCATTCAACATTTGCATAGTACGAATTGAGTGTCAAATCATGATGCTTCAGTTAACTCAGTTAAAACTTAACTAACAGTTGATCATCTACTGCAAATCATTTAGTCAATCAATCTATCATGTAAACAACTTATATATATTACAATTGATAATTCTCTCGTTATGATGTTGGTTCAACTTAAACTTCTTTGTAAGTATACCCCAGTCACATACTCAAGTGAATTTCCAACATCATCAACTTTTCTGCATCTTGCTCGACCGATTTTTGAATGCAGCCAAGAAGTCCTTGAATGAAACATTTCTCAAACCACTTTGTGTGATTGTCAACACTCGACTCGTATGTCATCTCTGCCCACACACCTGCTGATGGGCATACGGCCTGAGGGACAATTTCATTAATCTTGCTCACTATTCTCAGGCAACACCAACCAACCCTTCCCTTCCTTCCCTTCTCTTTACCCATCAAACATTGCATCCACAGTGTGTTGCACGCATGAGTGCTACTACTAGTTTCTCTCCACGCACGCTAATTTTTCATCATCAGCGTCGTCGGTGCGGCGACAATGGCCATGTTGACGATGTAGCAACCAGGATCGGATGCTGCTGCAGCATGATGATAATACTCTTTATCTCTCTGTCTCTCTTTCTCCTTCTGCACCTTGATGCATATGCAAGGGGATAGCTGGGCTGGCCGGGTTTTCCATTTCGTTGCCATGTGCAATTCATCAATATCATTTTATCAATTTTGCACCGCTGTCCAACAAGGCCTCCGCTTGCACCGCCACCAAACGCAACTCAACTGTATATCACATTGCAATTTGTTGTCTATTTGCTGAAGGATATGCAGATTTGCCTTTGCGCCTCAATGCGCCACCCCCATTTCCCACCCTCGTTACACTTCTGTCGTTTTTCATATGAATCGACACAAATTCTTTTATTTTTCTTTCTTTTTCCTTTTGTTTTTTTTTTTGTTGTTTAACTCAGGCTATCTGACTGAGTGACACGTATGTGTGTGTGTGTGTGTGTGTGTTTGCTCTGCCAACGGCGACTTCGCAGCTGGAATCGCCGTCGCGTTTTGCAACTGTAATTCAATTTTAACAATTTTTCAACTGTGTTATTGACGTGACTGACGCTTCGACTGGTGATTTGTTGCTACTGCTACTGCTTCTGGACGTGGACTGCAACACACACACACACACACACACACACCTACCAACACCCACCATCCACTACCCATAGGCCTGTGCATGTATTGGTCGTGGCTTGTTTTCCCTCTGTTTGGCCATTTGTTATTTGCGTTGATTTTTCACTGTGTATTTGGTTGGTTGTTTTTTTTTTTTTGTCTTTCTGTTTTTGCGCTATTGGTTTCGGGTCGCTTTTAATGTTGCACAGGTAAATATCGTATATCGTTTTCCATAATAAAATATTGAGCTGCAATTTCGGGTGCAGTTAATTTGTATAGCTACAAATTGGCTGTGTATCGTTCAACTGTTTGGTTTATGGTTTTTATTTGATTATTATACGATATATATATGAACGCACGATGTAAATGTACAAAATTTGAGCTCTTTCACGCGCCTCTTACCAATAAATCAAATCGTTTGTAACTTTTTACGCAATTAATTTGTAAATACACAATAATGTTTTAATTACATTTTGGTATTATTTTATTAAAGCTTAAATCAGTAACATGGACAAAATCAACTTATCCATCTGAGTTGCTCAATAATGAAATTCTTATAGCTGTGGCAAACAAAATAAATGGTTTAACATTTTGTAAATCAAGAGATTCTTTTGATACTGTTTGTTATATCTCAAAAACTAATGTTTAAAAGTGTTAAAAGATATTTCTTCAATGATTATTTTTACTTTGTGTATTAAACTTTACAACAGCGTTTAATAATTATTTATTGTTTCGACAACGCTATCCGTTTATTTATCTTAATGCATCAGAACATACACCATTGAACATTATAAGTTTCCAATCGAACTGAAAAAATAAAATTTAATAGATAGAGCTGACCCACAATACTAATATCGACTGCTTAACTCTTGCCACAAATGAGAAGTTTTTTTGTTGTATCTAAAAACCACACAACATGCACTGAAAAACAAACAAAACGATACAATAACACACAGCAATAACGCAAACCACATCACACCACATGACATGCCTCATTGCCTGTTTTGTCCAGTCAAATTTCACGCATCGCTGACAGGCGGCGGCTACCTGACACACTGAGTGTGAGAGAGCGAGACAGGGAGAGCGAGAACGAGTGGCAAGCAAGAGATATTCAACTTCAAAAATGAAACGACAGCCGCAACTTTGTTATACAAAATAGTGGCAATTTGTTTGACGCTGTTTGTAGTATTTGTGTTTTTGTGTGATTTCTCTGTGTGTGTGTGTGCGTGTGGAATAGCAACAAAAATGTACAAGTATCTGGCAGATAGTTTTTTTTTATTTTAAGTGCAACAGACACATGTGTTGCCGCCGCCACAGCTGGGTTCAACAGCAGTTCAATTGCTGTTTGCTGCTGATGATTAGAATAATTAGCTGCTGTGCTGACTGCTTGCCAGCCTCTGTTTTGTATCTGCCACGCATTTGCGGCACGTTTGCCCATCTACCATTTCCTACCCATTCCAACCCATTCCATCGCATTCTCAATGCCAATCATTAGGCAGCGTTTGCTGTAAACATTGCGTCTATTAATAGACACCGCAGCGGCAACTCGTGCCTCAGCTCGAAATATTTATGAATGATTCTGCCTCAAGCTCATTTCAAATGTTTCTTACTTGCTACACGCAACAATATGCACGTTTCATTCCTCATTGTTATTTGTGGGCCAAATGTTAAACGCTTTTGCGTTAACTGATGGCAAAACTCCCCCAACAACAGAACACTTCAAGAGGGGAAACAACGTTCAGAGGCGTTTTCCAATAGGGGTAAATCCTGTTACAGTCGAAAACATACTAACAAATAACTGGGGAAACTTGACCAAATCCATAAAGAGATGGCAACATCTTCATCAGGGGTAAAAGCAAGCTTAAGCCAAAAGTGTGAAAAATCTGAGATAGAAAAGAAAAGAAGGTAAATGTCTTAGATTGCAAAAATCTGTCGTCAAACTTCTCAAAAATTAAACTTAAATCAAACATACAATAAAAAATAAAATAAAAATAAATAAAAATCAAATGTTGGAATATTTCAATTTCATTTCAAATCAATTAAAGCTAAATGTTTAATATTCGAATTCAAAACACCCTTTAAATTTAAAATAATTTTCATTGCTGTCCAATTGTCGCCCCTTTCAACCAAATTCGCCGCAATTCAAATTCGCCGGCAAATTGAGCTCCGCTTCGATTACAACACATGCGCACTTTCCAGTCTGGCTTCAACGAATGTCTAGCAACACTTCCAGGCAGCATTAAGAGCGGCGCCTAAGAAGCCGCTGAATGTTGCCTCATTGCTTATGTCTTTGTTGTTGTTTTTGTTGCTGTTGTTGTAGGGCGTTGGGTTGGGTTGGATTGGGTTGGTGTGGCAGCCTAAAAGAGAAATGTTTTCAATGGGAGCCGAAAAAAGGAAAAACGTGGCACAAACTTTTTGTGCAAAATCAGCGAAAACATGAAACGACATACATAAGTATGTCAAAATGCATGGAGAGATAGCACTAACACTAATACATACACACAGAGACAGAGAGACAGACAGACACAAACACACAGACAGACAGAGATTGAGAGACGAGGGCACGTACTTATATAAAAGGGCCTAGAGTACTTTATGCACATATATGTATAGTGTATATATGTATATATGTATGGGTAATAGGGTATATGTTTTGATTGTATGTGTATAGTAGAAAACACACACACACACTTACACAAACTCACTTACTTACTTTGTATTTGTGGCGCACATAGAGCTGAGGCAAAATGAAATGTTTGGATGTTTGGGCTGCTGTCGTTGAAGTTGTTGTTTACAAAGTTGAATGTTGTTGTTGGGTGCCGCCCAGATGATTTGTGCCAGTGTAGGTGCCACCGAAAATAACAACAACAACAACAACAGCTACAACAAGCCCTTATGGAGCTTTTGGCTGATGTAGCCAAGGCAACGTCAATCACAGCGCACACAGCGAACCAAAAATGGAAAACAACAACAAATTGTATCTGTGTATGCGAGAAAGCAAAGCAAAACAAAACACACTCATACTAAAAGAAAGAGAGAACCGTAAGAGACAAATAAAAATAAAACAAAATTTGCGGATATGTTGGGCTAGGGTGGCACAAAACGTTGTATATACATATATATATATATATTTTATTCAGACAAAAATCCATATAATTCAATGGATTGGCTGAGAGCAGCAGCCAACAACAACAACAACAACAACAAGAACAACAAAAAGCAACCGCAGATTATGCGATGATGATGATGATGATGATGATTGTGCTCGGAAGTTTTTGGTAGATTGTGAGTTGTGATGAGGACGCGTTCTGTGGCCAGTCAGACATATTAATGACAAAATGATTATGATGACACTAACTGACTCTGCAGACGAAATAAGCAGTGTGAGTTGGATAACAGAAGGATGAGTAAGAGTCTCTTACGTACAATATGTAAAACCAGTTGACAAAAAAAAAAAAAAAAAAAATTAAAGCAAAAGCAAATGCTTGAAACACAGATAGTTGGAGATTGAATTGAACACCTTTAGCTATTCAAGTGAAATTGACATTGAAAAGGTAAATGAAAGACAGGTAGAATATGCAAATATTTAATATTGAGTTTAAGCTGCAGATTCCAACGCTTTAAGAATTAATTCGAGAATTTAATTCATTCTTTAATGCAAAGTTTTGCAGTTGTTTTAATTAACACTTAAGAAAGGCTTTAATCCGGCAAAAAAAAAAGAAAGTAAAAGAGCAATAATGAAAAATTTGATCAGAATTCTTATTTGTTTGTTTTTTAAAAGCTTCTCAAAAGTTTATTTTAAAAACATTTCTTGACTATTCTTTACAATTCCTTTACTGAAGCTGTCAATTATCAAATTCACATAGCTTTGAAATAAATTCGTTTGGTTTCTTAAAAAAGTTACTATAAATAAGTCTTGATTTGTTTGGGAAATCAAATTAAGAAAACTCATCGGGCAACGCACTAGAAGAATCGAATTGCCGAACAGCCAATACCACAAATATTCAAACTTAGATTGTCTAAATAAATAAGTTGATTAGCACTTTTTTAAAGTTTTATTTAAGTTGTTGAGAATTATAACAGAAACATAAAAAGGTAAAAAATGTGTATTTACTGTTTCCAGGGAAATGAAAGGAGGGACCAGGTGCTGCTTTTTTATTTTAAGAGTTTTTTTTAACTATTAAAAAAAACTAAGTTTTAACTGTTTGCGATATTATACGTAAGTTCATATTTACTTTGTAGCATTTTGTAGCTTGAAGCAATTGCTGGCCAAGTTGTTTCTACTTTCGGGGTATTTGGTGCCTGGCTGGCTTTGGCACCTGCTGTATTTGCCACACTCTTAACCCCAGCTCCCCATCTCTCAATTGAACACTTCCCGTTTTCTTAGCTTTGGCACTTAAATGCATTTTTCCACCCACCTCGACTACAATGAGACGAGCATTTTTTGCTTTGCTTTAAGCCGAACCGATGAAAAATGTTAGGAACAGAAACCGGAACTGAAGAAGACGGCACCGCTAACCGCGCAGCTAATACCCGATCCGCCAACCATTCTCTCCAGCTTCAGATGTTTTTTAGTTAGCTAGCACTCCTACCCCCATCCAGCACCAACCCCTTTTAACCCCCGAAGACCCAGAACAGGCGCCACGATAATTAGATTTTGCGGTTTTTGTGTTGTGCTTGAAACTTCAAAAGCAAAAGCAAACGCGCCAACCAAGAAACCAGGCTGCCAAACGCCAAAATGTATGCTTTAAAAATTATTTGCTGTTGCTGTTCTTGTTGTGTGATACACAACATCAAATTGGAATTGAAAGCAAAGTGTTCTTGTGGTTGTTGTTGTTGCTGCGGGTCACAAAATCGATATAGTATACAACTTTTTTACAACACTTTCACGCACTTTGCCCCCAAAGCATGCCCTTCCCCCCCTGAGAGTAAAACCGCCCGAAAGTATGCAGAAAGTTTGTTACGCAATTAGTGTACAATTTCTTAATTTATACGCTGTCGCCAATTTATCAACACACACACACACACACACACTTACAAGTTCGAAGCAAAAAGCGTCAGCAGTTGTTAAGATTAAGAAAAAGAAAGAGGCAAAGTTGGAGAAAGAGAGAGAGTGTGGACCCAATGATATATTATGATGGGAACTTGTCGGGCAAACTCGAAAGGGTAAAACTAACCAAAAGCAAGATGGAGTGCTTACAAAAATAATAGTATCGCATATGATATACCCTCAATAAAAACTCAAGAGCTATTAAAGAGCTTCAACAAATTTGAATGGAATATCAAAGAAACTTTCGGTTTTTCTGTTATTCCTGTGAATCGATTTCAAAAAATAAATAATCCTTGTGATTTTATTTAGTAAACTTTTTTTCAAGTATAGTGTCAAGTTTATGCTTCCAAACGGACTCCATTTTAAATGCTGATCAAAAATATATTCTGTTACGTACTTTAAAGCAGCATCTTTATACCCTTTTCCACACATCCTTTCGATAGTTTCAGGGCATGATAAAAGGGTTGATGGGTTGCGTGCTGTAGTTTCCCTCAAGCTTAACATATGGTTAGGTTTTTTTTTTCAGAGCGGAAAATATGAAATATAAAGCACACTTTGTTAATAATTTTATCAGTGAAGATGCTCAAACATGCTTAGGTATGCACATACATGTATGCATGTGCATGTGCGTGTGTGTGTGTGTTAGTTTTTGTACGTGTATGTTGCTTATCAAAGCATTGAATTTTGCCTTTTGCTTGTGGCTGTTAATTAAGTTATGATGGCAGCCCGCAAACATATAAAGCGTGGGCATATCTCTAGTTTCTATATGTGTTTGTGTGTGTGTGTGTGTGTGTGTGTTAGGCCGTCAGTTTATGAAATTTTCATTAATTTTCGACCACAAGAGAGTTGATGCTGCCGCTGCTGCTGATGTTGTTGATGGGCCCTTCGGGCTGACAGCGGTACGAAAACTTGACGACACAGCAGTTCTAATGAAATTTGCGACATACATGACAGCCAAGCAAATAGTTGAGTGAGAAAAGAGAGTGGGGGACTGAGTGTGAACCCACCCATCAAACAACTGGGCAACTTTTTGACAACGTCAAAAAGTATGCTATGATTTGTCGCACGTTAGTTAAGATGAACTTTCAATCTGGTTTAGCTGGTGGCTGTTGGCTTGGGTCTTCTCACGTGATGGATGATGACAAATGTATCGTCGAAGTTGAAAAAGTTTTCTCATCTCACTTTTCTTGGCCCTAATTATATGATAATCAAAATGCATCAATATATTCGAGCATATACTATGTATTACTTATAAAAAAAGATGACTGTCGATTCGGATTTTAATTGGCTCGCATACCCCTACTTAAGTAGGCCATCAACATCATCTAGTCGCAAACACACATCGACTTTTTGGGTTGCGTAATCATCATAACAATGGGCCTGACCCTCAACACATTTACAGTTCATTTTTGGGTGCCTGTAGCCCGGGCCTAAAGCGTCTTTTGGCTTTAGCACTCGCATATAATTTAGATTTATTGCCTGATTCTCTCTCATAAATATCGAGCATGTCATGAAGTCAAAAGGCTGCTAAGATGTGTGGGTGTGAGTACGAGCTATTGAATTAAGGCATCGTCCATTATTATTTGTAATTTTTGTGTGCTCGACGATGCATAAAAGCAACTGGATTTGAGTGTCCTGCACAAGGCCTAACGACCTTTAAGTCTAAGTACAAGTATTTATAACATGTAAAATCCAGAAAAGCATATATTCAGCTGATGAATGTGTTTGTGTGTTATGAAATTGTTTGCTGGATAATGTCAAAAAGGCAGTCAAAGCAAGTGATAAATTTTTGTTGCAAAGATTTATATAATTTAAAGCTATAGCTTGAGGTACAGTAAGATATATATGAAGACGTTCGATGAAGCTTAGCTGGCTTCACTTTTAAAATAACTTCAAGAAATATAGCATCAAATATATTTTCTCAGCATTATTTTAATTAATAATCTTGATATAAATCTTTTTATCATTGATTCCTTTGCCCACTTGACTGTCCCTTTTTAAAACCAACAATGTATTTAACATTAAGTAAATCAACAAGTTTGGTTAGTTGCTGGGAACAATGGAAGGGCGAGTCCAAAGTACTGCCCCATTTAAGAACTGTCTGTAAAAATTAACGTAAAATCAAATAAAAATGCGATAAATTGGCGATGAACAGCAAAAAAAAGCACAAACACAAACACGCACACAATAAAAACAATAACAGAGTTTTCTTCTGCTTTTCTTATTGGAATGGCGCGTTTTAAATGAGCAAAAATCAGTCGAGCATATCAAATTAAAAAACAAAAACAAAAAACTCCAAGACAACTAGTGGGCGGAAGAGTGAAGGCAGAGTTGACTCCGGAATGCTCTGGTTGCTGGATTCTGGCATCAGTTACTGATGCGATTGTGGCACGTGATTCTTTTTTGCGTATCCTAGTGACACACAAATACAAACGCACACAACAACAACAACAACAGCTTAAAGAAGCGCGTAGCAAAATAGACACACGAAAAAAAAAGAGAGAGAGAGATGAAAATGTAACATAAAAAGGAAATATAGAATAACACTCGAGTTTGTGGGAGAAGTTAGAGTAGACATTGATTGCTGATGTGGCAGGTTGTTAGGTTACGTTAAGCGTGAGAGGTTTGGTGATGGGGGGTGGGGGGGGGGGTGGAATGACTAAACTAAAACCACGACAAGAAGCTGACCAAACGAACCGTCAGATAAATTTATAGACAGAATGAATTGCTTTGGGGCCAGCTGATGGATTGAGCATGTTATCTCTCTGACGTATTAAGCGCCTTGGCAACCCTAATAGAGCCTAATTTTTGAGCATATTCATCGATAAACTGATCGATTTTAGATTGCTGACTTTTAATATGGCTGTTAAAAATAATAACAAAAAACTACTTACTGCAAATACCAGCTTTCAAAAGCTTAAATAAAATCTTAAAAACGGTTTACTAAAAAAAATATTTATTTTGATTTTTACATCATTTCAAATTCTTGCAACTTAAATCAAGTCAGATAAATTTCCATTAAAGCAGCATATCCTCACCAGCGACTTCTCAATTCTCTTACGGTTTAATAATCTTAAAGAAAATCACAAAAAATAAATAAAATGTTAGCCCAATGCTCAAACTGCTCCCAAAAAAATAAAAATATAAAAAAAATCATCAAATTATTCAATAGCTTTGTGCCCATATGTTCTTATTGCTGTAACAGTTTTAGTTTTTTTTTTTATCTTGTTTTTTACCGGCTTCGAGCGATGTTTTTGACGCACTTTTTTTTGTGGCCGTCGCCAGCAGTTTTTTTATTGTTGGTGTTGCTGAAGTTGGGTAAAATTGTTGCGTTTCGCATATTAATATCTTCCTGTCTTCGTCATCATCATCATCATCATCATCATCATCATGAACATGAGTCGCTTCAACATTGTGACATGCCCCTTCTTAAAACTCTTTAAGCGCTCTCTTCAATGCTCTCTTAGGTGCTCTTATTGGCGCAACATTCCAGCCCTGTGGAATAACAACAACACTAAATAATAAAAAGAACACAAAAAACAATTTAGAGTGTTGCCTAAATAACACACACACACACACACAAACACTTTGAGTCATGTGTTTAATAAATATTTTGCCTGCCGTAATATTCGAGGCAAGTTTTGAGGCATATTCCAGTCACAACAACAAAGCAAAACAAAGCAAAGTGCAAAATCAGGCATAGCACATGTTTGCCATTTTCTTGCAACACGCTCGCGCAAAATTTTCAGGCTTCATCATAACAGCCCCCCTCGCTTTATCCGCTCCATAGTGCTGCTGCCTGTAATACAGCCACCGCCACCGCATGCTCCACACTCTCTCTCACTCTCTCGCTCTCTCTCTCTCGCTCGCTCTGTCTCTCTTGGGTCGTCAGGCAGGCAGCCAGCCAGTAAGCCCGGCACATGCTAGTTACGCGCGTTTGCTCTCGCGCTCTCCCACTCAGATGCACTACGCTCAACTATACAAAACACCTTACATAGCTAAGGCGAAACTAAACTATGGCCAGCTCGCTTCCACTCATATCGCACGGATGGGGCTGTCGGAAGAGAGCGGTGAGAAAGAGAGCGCGCGGCAGAGCGTAAGATGCGCGTGCTTCGGCTGAGGATTGTGTGTCCGAACTCTTCGTGCACTCGCCGTCGTCATCATCGTCCCTTTAGGCCTCTTGCTGTAATTTCCAGCAGCCCGCCGTTTCTGTCGTATGACCAACCAGCCCATGTGCAATGTGCCGCTATTCGTCTCGTCGTTTTACCATTTTCCATTCTCTGCGCTCTTCGGTTGTGTTTTTGTTGATGCTCGATGGTAGGCATGGGTGTATTACGATTGGCTTATCAGCAATATGTAGTTAATAAACGGTCCGAAATTTATTTCATAATATAAATATTTATTGTTTCCCAGAATGATCGAAGGAAAATTTGCAAATAACGATAGCTCATTTTAAACAATTTGATTTAATTGGAAATATTTCGAAAAAAAACTTCAGAATATTTAGTTTTGTGTTTCTTATTAGAATTCGATTAAATATTGAAATTATCTGTTATCATATTGGAGTTTTTTTTGATTCGTAGAGCATACGTGACTTCGGGTCGCGTTCGGTTTGTGTTTTTGCTTGTTTTGGTTCGACGTCGAACTAGACACAAGCGCACAAACAAGTTCGATGCTCTCGCCAATAGCCAACGCGTTGCGTTCGGTTCGCAATCGCATCGCACGAGCCGAGCGACTGACCGAACCAACCAACCCACCCACACATGAATTGTGAGCCAGTGTGTATTTTGTTTACCGTTACTCGTTCGTTGCCGGCTGTTGCGTTCGCTAGTTCGAATTGGTCGTGCGATTCCGCACGTTCGTCAGTGTTGTAAGTTGGTTCGCGTCACGTTCGGCCCGAACGTTCGTGTGGGCCCGTTGTTGGTTTGTTGGCTGTTGGTTGTTGGCTCGTCTTTTGGGCACTTCTCGCCATTGTAAGCGCCGTCCTTTTTCAGTATGATATTGAGTTTTGTGTAGTTAAGTCGGAATATTTCGTATAATTCTCGTCGACTGTCGTGTGACATTTGTTCTTCAAACATAAATATAAACATATTCAACCAAATATAAAATAAATACACATATAAAACATAAATTAAATAACAGGAAACAAAAACAAAATATAATAATATAAAATTCGCTTAAATATCAAAAAACCAAAAAATAAAAACAAATTATATCAAACTAATTTAATCAAATCCAATTCGCAAGCCACCAAAAACAAAACAAAAAGTTTATCAAATTCGTTTACTCTAACAACAAAATCAACACAAACGAAAAAAATATTTACAGTTTATTATTGTTAAAATTGTAAGCATGACCAAAATTAACATCACATCAGCTTGCGCTGCACTTATTTTCGCAAAGCTTTTCGATTTAAGATAAAACAGATTTCACTTACCTGCAAGATTATTTCTCTTTGGGCAACGTTTAAAGAATTTTTTCCAATCATTAGTTCTCTAAATAAACGAGCAGCTTTGGTAAACAAACCAAAAATAAGTAGAAACAATTTGTAAACAAGAAATAAATTTAGAATCGCAGCTCAGGTTTAAATTACTCCCCGATTTTTTTTTTCTATTCGTTTTGTTCAATTCGGCTAAGTAAACAAACATGAAAATTGTTTCACGCTCGAAGCACACAAAAATATTTTCAATTTAAATGTTGAACCAAAAAAAAAAAAAAGTGAAACACAGCCAAATAAAATCAAACTGAACCAAACAGAACACAACTGATCTGAAAACGTTTTCGTATTGAATCAGAATATTTCAAGTATTCCATAATTCCGTTTCCACATTTTCATATCCAGAACACATTGATATATAAATTTATTTTTGCCCACAATATTGTTTTGTGGTGCTCTCAATTTGGCATTTAGTATTGGCGCTGCCAATATGTGTGTTTGCTATATGGCCACGTTAATTGAATGCATTGGTCATTTCATGATTTTTGGCCAACAAATTTCATTGCTGTTGCTTTCCTCTGCCTCTTCTGCTGTTCGCCACGGGCTGTTGCTCGCTTAATGATATTTCTTTTATTTTGATTTTATTTTGTTATTGTTTTTCGATTTTGGAATTATTTATGGGCACTTTGATGTGTTGCTCGTCGATTGGCACATGTTTCAAATACGTTTCAGACAACAGCAAATAATTCGAAAATTCTATTAAAAATATATTCAAAAATTGTGTGCTTAAAAATAAAGCTGAGTTTGAGTTGGATTTAAATGTGTTTATTTGCTTGGCCAAAATAGTTGGCTGACAAAATTTTCAAAAATACTCTGCTAAGCCAAAAACTTGCATTGAAAGTTTAAAGCACTTTAAAAAATTTCCAGCTTTAAAGTGTTTTTTTTTTTTGGGCTGGCAAATTTCAGAGACAAGTATTTTTACTTTAAAAAAATGTTTATTAACATATTAAGGAGTATTTTTTTTTTATGAAATGTGAAAAGTGTTAGTTAGTTTTGATTTATGCAAGTGATTTAAGATTGTTTTCAAATGTTGGTAGAATTATTATCAAAAGTCTATGAAATTGTTTTAAATAACCTTTTTAAGCTGAAGTCAATTTAAAAGAATTTCTATACACAATGTATTCAAAACTTAAGAAAAATCAATTGAAAAGTATAAAAGTATTGTTAATTCCTTTACTTTTGTGACATCAGAATTCTTGGTTTATATAAAATCCGATTTCTTAAATATATTCAAATAATATTTCCACTTATAAAAAAGTGAAATAAATTCCCATTAGAACAGTCTACCTTTGAGTTCATCAAGCACATAACAAATCGATGTAATAAAGATAATGGAAAAATGTGCTCATGTGGTTTTCATATCCATTATTATGTGCTGTGCACTCAAAATCACGCTTTCCGACCATTTCCAAGCAATTAAGCACTAAATATTATCAAGTATTTGCATAGTCAAAAAAAAAAATAAAATTATAGCTATTCAACTGTACCCAAAGTCAAATTTAACCACGTTTATAACATAGGAACAACAATAATAATCATAATCATGTATATACATCTCCATACTCATTTTTAGAAAAAACATAAACAGCCCAAAATAAAAAAAAAACAACAAAAAAATAAAGAATAAAATAAACGCGTGTGTTTAAATACTGGAAAACACAGATAAGATAAATTATATTCACATGCACACAATTGCAAAACAACAACAAAACGTATTTATAAATATATATAGAACTTATATAGAAGTAGAGAGAAAATGTACGTTGCTTAAGCACAAGCAAATCAATAAGAGCCAAAAAAAATTATATACATATATGAAATAGAAACAACAAATTATTCTATATCTAACTGAGAGCAACTCAAGTGCAAACCAATAAAAAACAAAAACAAATCATAATAAAGTGTGAAAAAAAAAACAATTTAATTATTAAAAAGTTAAACGCAAACAATTTTAAGCAAAACAAAAACTTAAGCAAACACAAAATTTAAAGACCACAAGCATAACCAAATTTTTGAAATAAATATTAAACAACAACAATAACGGAAATTAAAACTTTCTCGCAAAGGCGCAACGTTCAAGAGCAAATCGTTCCATATGGTTCATATTATTGAATTGGTCGGCCAGCCGAAGGTTGAGTTTGCTCAACAAGTTACTGTGAGTATTCCCACTGCTGCTACTTCGACTACTAAAATACCAACAAACCAAAAAAAAAAAAAATAATAATAATAAACAACAGATATTGTGAGCAAATGAATATTACACACACACACACACTAAGGCAGAGAGCGAGAGAGAGGCAGACTGGGCGACAAATGATAATAAATCTTGTGTCTGTAGTCACGTAATGACAACTTAATACAAATACATGTGTATGTATGGCATGTTCAATGTGAGTGTGTGTGTGTGTGTGCAAATTAATTTTTTTGTTGCAGGTCCTCGACAAACACACACATTGTTTCATACCCAGACAAACGCACTTTTTATTATGTTGTTTGGGTGTCGTCGTCGTCGTCGTTTTTTTATTTATTCATTCTGTGCTTTTGGCTTTGCCCAAACATATTTTGACAATTAATCATTTGGGACTTTGTGAAGTGCTGGGCGGGGAGAGATACGGCTAGCGGGGAGTAGGCGGTGTCATCCCAAAAATCAGCGCCATGTCTCGCTGTTTGTTCTTTGTGCTTGTGTGTGTGTAGGTCAATGTGACTTGTTTTTCTCTTTCTCTGTGTGGGTTTGTGTGAATCTCTCAGTGTGTCTTTTGGCCATTAACGACATGCGAATTTTGGCCAAAAGCAAAAAGGCAACAGCTGTTAGAACTTGTTTAGTTGATACTTGCTGTTGTAATCGTTTGTCGCTAACAAGTGCATTGACTTCCTTCCTTTGTCCTTGAAAGTCCAAGTAAAAGTTCCCATTTAAATTTTGTCGCAAAAAAGTATGCAACATGATTTGGCCAAAAATGTTGTACCCTAAAGTTGCGTGTATTAAGAAATTTTGTTAGATGAAATAAGGTTGTCTTAAACACTTTATTTAAGGCAATACAATATACTAAATTTAAAGATTTTCTATATAATAATAATTTTATATATAATAAGCAAAAATTATTAAAATGACGTACGCTTTTATTTATTTTTGACTTAAAATAACTTAAATCTAGACAAATACATTTAAAAACGCAGTTAAGCTTGATTTAAATTTATTAAAAATATTTTTATAATGCATTGAATTTTTAATTGGAAATTCCAAACGGAATTTAACTTTTTATAATTGTGTCGGAAAATCATAATAATTAGGTTAAAAAAAAACATTGCATTACAAAATTATTTATTTAATTTATTTTCTGAACTGTGAAAATATATAATTATCATCGTTAGTAGTTAAAATTCATAAATTCCTTATCATTAAACAATTAATCATATTAGCGAATTTATAATATATTATTTTTATTAAATTAAGCCCAACCATATGGCAAATTTTCTCTGTGTCTCTATTGATCCAATCTGTGTGTTTTGTTACTCATTTTTTATCCCCATTCATTTATGTTCATGCTCCATGAAACATTTCTTAAAGTTGCTACACAAATTAAAGAAACTTCAATTCTAATCGGATTTAAATACAATTCTATTTCACTTTCAGATGAGAACTTTAACAAAGTGTATGCGTGTGCGAGTGTGTGTGTGTGTGTGTGTGTGTGCTGGTTGTTGTAACTGTTCTTGTTACAGTTGCTGCAGCTATTATTGTTGTTTTTGTTGTCGGTGCTTGTCACCCTCTTCTTCTGCTTGATTTTATTACACCGCCAAAGCAGCAGTCTCTTTTAGTTCTCCGAACGCGACGACTATTGCGTAAATTTCATTGTGTATTTCACTTTTATGGTGGTTTCTTATGTGTAAGTGTTTTTGTTTGTGTGTCTGTGTGTGTGTATGTGGGTGGTATGAGCTCTTGAGGGGGTTGTTGGGTGGTTGGGTCGAACGTGCGTGCGTTGAATACGCTGCCAGAGCGTTTATTCTTTGTTGTGCTTTGTGCGTTCGCTTCGTTCGCCTGTTCTTCGGTCTGTCCCTGTTGTCTGTTTTACTTTTATCCTTGTCATTTGTGTGTGGGTGGAGGATGTGTTCGATATGTTTCGACTGCTTTTGCTTATTCTAATGATGACACATGCGTTCTTAACTTCTCGTTCTACTACGTTTGCTTATTGGGTTATTTTGTTGTTGTTGTTGTTGTTCAGTTCTCATTGTCGCCAGTTCCTGTTGTCCGTCTCTCTCTCTCTCTCTCTCTCTCTCTTTTACTTTTTGTTGTTCAATATTTGTGTACCACTTGTTTTGAATTTTTTCTATATTTTTACGCATCCTTTTTTATGTATGTATATCCCAGCTGTCATTGTCCGTATCTGGTGTTTGTTGCTGCTTTTGCTATTACGTGCGCGCTAAGTTGCTCGTTAAATGCTTAAGTGGAGCAGAGTCGTTGACACAGTTTTTGCTGCTCTCTATTTCCCTCGTCGTATCTTCTTAGCCCTTCTCTCCTTGCCCATTGCTTTTCGTATGACTCACACAGCACTCACAAGCAGACCATTTGAAAGGAGCGAAGAGCTGTTAAAGGAGAAGGGATAGGAACTGCTTTTAAAGTTTTATTTTCATTTACGAGCAAGTTTTCTTTGTTGGCTTGCATGCGATTGTTAAGCTTGTGTCAAGAACTGTCATAAGGACAATGCAATCCAGTATACTTGAACACCAAAAACAAACAACAAACCAAAAAAAAACAATAAGATGAACAAACGAAAAGAAACACCATGAAATTTATAGTTTAGTTAACAACAAGTCAACTGCATCAATATAAGCAGAACACACATTTTATTGGGTATTTTCCCGGATAAAATATTGTTAAGTACATTCTTGTGAGTCCTGAAAAGTTAGGTCGTTCTAAGTTTGTACGTTTTACTGCTTTGTTATGTAAACCTTTCAAATTTGAGGTTGTTTTTTTTTCATCAAGGATATACGAGAAACATATTTTCTTAATAATACAAATTGATAATGTTTTAACATTATCTTAAGTTTAGTTTAGGCTAAAAAGTATTATTGTTCTTATATTTATCGTTATCGTTCTGCCTTGAACAAATTCACAATTGTTAATTAGCCAAGTAAAAGCGAATGAAAACTTCTGTTTTCTGTTACAATTATACATTTGAACCAATAAACTGTCTTTAATCTCCATCTAGCGCTCTTCTTTTACATTCTCATAAGTCGCAGCTAAAGTTTTTAATTTCTTTCGAGCAATTTTCGCTTTCTTTGCTTCATTCGCTGGTGGAATATTTATGTTTATTAGCAAGGCAATTTGCCGACTTAGGCAATTACCCAGCCAACAAAAGGCGTTGGCGCTTTTCAATATTTATGCCCCAGGACGCGCGCATGGGGAGCCCTAGTACTAATAATATGTAAATGCTTGACGGCTTACCAGATCCAGAACCAGAAGTCAAAGCATAACAACGACCACAAACCCGTTATTATTATTGTTGCATATGCCAAGGCGTTTTTGCTTCGTCGTTTTGTTTTCTCAAGTAATTTGCTAGGCATGTAATTTAATAGCACGTTGGAACACACACTCTACACTGAGCCTTCGTGAGTGTGTGTGCGTGTGTGTTTAGTCACAGTCACAGTCTCACAGACAGGGCTGTTCGGTTGACGAGCCAACGATGCATGGTTGGGGGGGAACAAACCAGGTATGTCAACAGGCAAATTATGCCCAAGAACCGCAGACAGAATCAAGTCTCAAGCCTCAAGCTCTGGCCAGGTGCTAGGCGATTAGTGAGAATGTTACTGGAGGGGAAAGTAAAAGTGACTTGAACGGCGATTCCTTAGAGTGTTGCAATTATGAAAGGTTGCGCTAAATTGTGTACACAATTGTTATGGGAGCTTAACGAGTTTTAAGCGCATAAAATGACAAGGCAAGGAAAGGTGCATGAAATTGCAGTCATTGAGTTTGAGCGGATTTACGAGTATGTCACCTTTTCAGAGACTACTTTCTGTCTGTCTTCGATTGAAAAGTTACTTATTCTATATCTCTTGTAACACTATATCCCTTAAAAAACTAAATATTCTTAATAATATAAAAGTATTTACTAGTATTTTATAAGATTTGGCATTAGAATTAAATTTTCTTGAATCAAAAAAATTAAATATAATTTCAATAAATAATTTACTTACCGATTAAAATCAGTTTCTATAAATATTTCCATATTTCCATTCATATGAAAATTATGGAAATCATTTTAAACGAAGCTCAATCTTTAGTCTCCTTATGCTTTTCGGTTAAAGTTTATCAATGTTGAAAACATTTCTCCATATTTCTGTTTGGTAAATTTAAATAATTGATAAATAAATCGCCTGAAAAAATGTCTACCATGCTTATATTCTCATTTTTTGTTATCAACTTGACTCAATTCAGTTTTGCCACATAAACACAATTTTGCTATATACACTATGTACAATATTTTCATGCATACTAAAAAAGTGCCCTCAAATATGCTCTTATTTATTGTATAGTAAATTATTTCAGTTTTTATTAAATTGTTCGCCACGCGACTCTCTGCTTCTCATTGTTGTCGTCGTTTTGGAGGTGACATTTTTATAGCTTTGTTAACAAGCACACACACACACATATATACAATTTGTTTTTTTTTTTGGCAATATTAGTTGTTGCTGCCACAACCCCAGGCACTCGTTTCTCGTTCTGCCCCTGCTATCGCTCTTTCCCTTTGTTTTGCTGGGCATGTTTAGCGTTGATTATGCTTTGTGCTAAGCTGCAAAAAAAAAAAAAAACTCACCCCTCGTTGCGTCGGTTCTTATCGCCGGTCGAGCAACGAACTGAGGCATTAAAATTACTTGCGTGATTAACGCACACCCCACAGTACGTGTCGTTTGTCAGTTACCCTCCCCCTACAAACGCACACAACACACACACAATCTATGTTGCCCCATCTGCCTAGTTTTGTCTATGGCTGCCCGCCTTAATTGTGGGTCTTCCATTTGGCTATCGATTGATTTCGATTTCGATTTATTTTCAACAAAAAAAAAAAACCAAACTAAATCATTAGGTGCAATAACAGCAAGCAGAAATATGTATACATATACATATATATTCCCTAAGCACGCATTATATATATTTTAATGACCTTTTGGAGCATTTTCATCTTTGCATTTATCATTTCGCCGTTTAGCCTTTCCCATTGTTTTGGTTTGGTTTTTGTTTATTGCCGCAACGCTTCAAAAATAGCTACACAAATGTAAACAAAAGCGTTGAACAATTTTCATCTTTTGACCAACTCGGCAGCTGCGTGCGTCATGTGTAAAAATTTTCCAGATGCTCGCATTCTCTTTTCCGTACTCCCTCTCTCTCTCTCTCTCACTCTAATTTTCTTTGCATAATTTTCTGCCGACTCTCTTCACTTGTTTGCTTGCTTGCATCTGAGAGCATTTTTCCGCTAGTATGAATGTTCTGGTGTATACAAATTTTAGCCTAGCATAATTTTTTAATGGCTTTGCCAAAGTGAAAAGTTGCAATTTTTGTTTGGTTTGGTTTTCACCCCAGCTCCTCAGAATTTTAACAATAAATTGCCGTTTATTTATGTGGCACTACAAAATGTTAGCTGCAAATCTGATTATTGTTGTTAAGTAAAAATTTCTAAGCTTAAAAATGCTTTGCGCATTGTGAGAATAAAGCAATTAAAAGCGATGAGATTTATTAAGTGTGCTGTTACGCACGTATTTGACCTGTATTTGGGGAGAATAAGTCGAGAAAATCATTCAATGAATATTAACATTTTCAAAAAAGAACAAAAAGTTTGTTCATCAACATGGATATTTGGGTTCTTTATAGATATTAACAAAACATTATTATAAAATTCTGCAAACAAAAATAATTATTTTAACTACGAAGAATAAAATATAATATTAATTATTGTTACAAATCAATATCAGTTTCATTATCCTCACCAAAATATTGTCCAGCTTGTGACATTATTATCACAACTTTCGTTTACTTCTGTCATATATCAAAAACTTTTTCCATATATACCTTGGCGTTGTCACAAGTGATTACCTGGCTAATATTTTTCGAACCGTCTAATAAATCATGTATATTATGTTAAAATAACCGGAGGGAAAAGAAATATTTATATTTACATGCAGGGCCAATTGTTGGGGAGAATCTGAAGCCAAACAAACCGCTAATTGTCGATAAACAACCAATAAAATACGAATTTCCCAAAAACATTTATCAAAAATAATATAAATAATAACAATAACCACACACACACACACACACACACGTACAATGTACGTGTAAATGTGTGTGCAGAGTGTGCGGTAAATAAAATGGTAAAAGGAAACTTGAACAGCTTTGAGGACAACGAACAAACGAAGTGTATGGAAAATAGTGTTTGACAGCTCATAAAGAATAATGTCGTATTCATTAAGGTTGCCAATGTGTGCAAGTGGTTGTTGCTGCTGTTGTTGGGCTTTCTGTGGGGTTGCCAAAAGTGAAATACATTTTATTTACGACAGGAAGCAGCGAGAAAACAGCAACAGCAAACCACTCGAAACGCACGCATACAAAGGAGTTGTTTGTAAGGGCCACAGGATGGCAATAGGAATGGGATGGCGTGGTGTTTGCACATTATTGCTTGGGGTTTGGGGGACGTAGGTGAAGGCAAGTCAAAGCATCAAAAAGCATTTAATTGAAATACAGAAAAGTAAAGCAGGCAAATAGAAAGAGATAGAACCACGCGAAAAACTAAGAAAAAATGCGCGCTTAAAAAACGAACAGTAAATGCTGCATGACAATGTCGAGACAGACATTATCTAGCTCTCGCTCACTCGCTCACCCACTTTATCCTTTGCTTCAGCAAAGGCTGGTGATGTATAAGTGGCGCCAATATTTGAATTGTTTGCCTTTCGTTGTTGTTCATACACTTGACGAAGAGTGCGTTGTTGTTGTTGTTGTTGCTGTTGCTGGAATTACCTTTTTAAAGGCTTGCGTGTCAAAGTTGTGCTGTTGTACAATAGTTGTTGAGCTAAAGAGCTTCGCAGCAGCGCTTGGAAATTGTTTTTATTTTTGCATTAGGGTGGGTCGTGCCAGAACCTGACAATAGGGACAGGGTATGGTTAAATTGGAATGGGTTGTTTCGGTTTTCACATGCAAATGCTACAAGGTGTTATATTTTATGTACATTTAATTGAGACTTATTAGGTACTGAAAGAGCTTAACAACAACAACAACAATAACCGAGCGGTTGCCACTTGCCACAGTGGTTGGCTTGTTGATAGTGTCGTTGGCTTGTTATTTCTGGTTTTTAAAGTGCTTCAAGAAAAATCATTTAGTGAGAAAAATCATAAAAATTTTAAATAAAACCCTATATTATATAAAACATAAAAGCTTATTTAATCCATTTTCTTTATATAAAAAAAAAACTTATAACAAGTTTATTTAATTTTTAAATAGTTGGATCTAAATCACGTTTTATGCTACAGTCCTCATGTACGTATCAACAAAATCATAATTCACAACAACAACTTCTTTTTTTTTCAAAATTAATTGCAATAAAATTTTCAATTTTTTTTCATATATGAATATGTTTTATGTAGTGTCTTACTTATTATTTCAATCATTTATTTAAACCCTTTATTGTTTTTCTTTTTTTTTGTTTTTTCCTAGATTTTTTCCCATTTTAACATAAATTTATTTTTACCTAATCTTTATCACAGTGCGGCAAGTCTGCCCAAAAATCTTCAAGCTTTAAGCAACTCAACCTTTCAAATATATTTATTTTAACTCTCATAAATAATGCACATATGCATTTCTGTGTCAATGTCTAACTGTAATCCTCTGCATCTCTATCTGCATCTGTTAGATATGTACATGCATCATGTATTTTTTATATACTCTCCGCCCAAACATCATCTTTATATGCTTTGACAAAATGTAGTTTGACATTTGCATATCGCGCCCAGCCAGCCACCCACCTGCCAAGCCCTGCCTCCGCCATTCCCGCAACTCAACACTCTCGAACCCATACTAAAATTTTGCACATTTTGCCAGTCTGAGCAGCTGCTGCTCTTTGGCAGTTTTCTTTTTTCCCTTGAAAAATGTGGCAGAAGCCAACGAACTGTAACTGGACGTCGTTTTCATCAATATCAATGGGCGATTTTGGGAGGCTGCTGCTGCAACAACAACAACAATAACAACAACAAAAATAGCATGCGGCATGGCAAATGTGTTGCAACTTGCAACATATGCCAACTGCCTGCCACGTTCCACACATGTTCACAAAACGGGGTGGGAGTGTAGCTTGGTGTGGACAGCAACAGCAGCAGAAGCGCGCAATCCAACGCATCATTTTTATTGTTTGTCGGCGGAGCAACAGCAACAACAACAGCAGCAACTTGCAACTGACGACGACGTCTATTGAAAATAGAAAGCAAATGCTGAAAGGCAGCTAGCTGTAAGTGGTGGGAGAGGTGTGGGGGTACAGGGAGTTGCATTCGTTTCGTGCTTTTGTATTTTTGCACCAAAAAAAAATAGGAGAAAAATTCAACTGAAAAAAAAAAAAAACAGAATATAGCAAGAACTACTCGAATGTGCATTGAAGTGGCGGGGTATCTAATGTAGCTGAAGTTGTTTCAACTGTTGTGACCAGAAGAGAGGAGATGTGGGTGGGGGTGTGTCTGTAGTACGATAGCTTAGCTGCATGTCTGAGTTATGGCAATTTGATTTTGCTTCTTTTGGCTCAGATTTCATTGGCGTGGGACACGTTAAAATATGCGCTTTGTCGATTTTATAGGTTCTACAAAACTGATGGTCGATTAAAGATTCCATTTTTTTTTTTTTTTTTTGTGCATAAAACCATAAAGATATTGCAAAATGATTAGGCGAGATTGTTGCTGTTGAACATATATAAGAAATTTAAAACAGCGTTGGGCAAATGCTGTTTCGAGGCTCTAACAAAAAATATGCATTTAAACAAAACTTTTAACTTTTTCCTTAAACTATTCAACTCTTTAAAATTTCTACCATTTCATTTATTAAAGAAATAAAGAAACAATTTCTCAATGCGATTGCTTCACACAATTCTCACACATTTTCATTGACTTTTTCAATTTGCCAACTAACCTCCCTCCTACTGTTTGTCTGCCCCTCCTCTCTCTCTCACTGTCTGCTCTAGTCGCATTGTTCACCTCTGTGGCATTGTAGTATCACATTCTCACTGCAAAAAAAAAAATAGTTCAAATGCCTTTCATTTAACGCTACACGCACACGCACTGTCGCCTTTTGCAATCTACCTTGCATGCCGCCCCCCCACACCCCTTTACTGATGGCTCATCCAGTGCTGCCCGCTAAATCGTCACTAATACGGCGACTTGTGTTCAGCATGGCGTGCTGTTGTGCCACCCAAAGCAGGGTGCAAGTAACTATTTCAGATAGCAAAAGAATGAAATGCTTAATAACTGACTTGTGTTGCCACATGTGGATGTCCAGCGAGTTGCATGCAAAATGCAAATCTTGCAGCTGGACACACACACACACAATACACAATAGAATGCACACTATTCATTCACAGTAGTAGCTCCTCCTACTCCAGATTTTTCAAGTCGTTTCACTTCCTCTTCGGCTGGCAATCGGCTTGCAGTTGCAACATTTTATTTCATTCTATTTTTGTTTCGTTTTGTTTGTTTTTTCTTGTTTTATGTTTTGCGCCTTGCCTTCTACTGTTTTTTTTTTTTTTTTTTTTGTGTGCTGTGTAAGTTTGTGTAACTATTTTCCATGCGCATGGGCATTGCAGGCACCACCAAAGCTGCCCTACAACGGGCGGCGGCAGTAGGGACGCGAAGCCGGCGCCGGCAAAAAGGATAACCAACCAGAACGAGCCGCTGCAGCAACTAGAGCATTGCAACTATTTATTTGTGCTAGTTGCCCTGCTGCTGTGTGTGTGTGTGTGTGATGTGTCTGCCTCATCCTCCCTGTCCATTCCTTAGCTTGGATTTTTCTATTATGCGCACGTTTATTACACGATTTTAACACGATGACAGCGCCACCTAAAAGTGTACTACATATTGTACAGCTATTTTTTTTTATTGTATTCTTTTTTGTGCTCCAACTCTTATTGCTGTTATTGTTAGTTTTTTGTGCAGCTTTTTCCTTTCTTTACGATTTCGCGCATAGCTGGTAAACTTCTTTTTTTTTTGTTATTTAAGCCGAAGGCAACCGAATGTGTGAAGTAAAAATGTGTGAAAGTAAGGAATTTAATTGGATGGAGTTTAGTTTGATCAAGGAGTGATTAAATATTGAATTTTACTAAAGAAATTTGAAAAGCATAAAACTCTTAACCCTTTATCAACCCATTTTTACATAACTGAACTTAATTCATTGAAGTTGATTAAAAGCTTAAGCCATATTATCTTGATAATATTTTTCATGACCGATTTCTACATTTCTTCAAAAACACTTACTCCTTACTCCATAGAAATATGTTCATAATAAATCATAGCCCTAACCTGAGACTTAATAAACTTTTGCCGCATTAATAATATAATCTTTTGGATCTATTGTGCAGCAAAGTTAAGAAATATATCTTTGCACAGACTTTTTCTTTCTAATTGCTGCAAAATGCACAAATTAAGCAATACTTTTCCCCTCCAGTTGCCAGTCGCCAGCCTCCAGTTCATGTCCCTGGATTGATGGCAAACTGTCAATTGCTAAGCTGCTGCTGCCAAGTTCGAGGCAAAGTCGCCGTCAGTGCTTAACCCAGTCTATAGATGTACTTAGATTGAAAGTTGTCAGCGAGTGTAGGAAAAAAAAAAAACAAAAAAACAGAAAAAGAGAAACTGGCATCAGCAGCAGAAAAAAGGAAAAGCAACGTTGAGGAAAACGCACAAAAAGAATGAAACTTTTTAATGATGTAAAGTAGAAAGTTTTGTGTCTTCGTCGTTTGGGATGCAAGTAACTTGAGTAAACTTTGAGTTATGCCTTAGAAGCGCGTCGCAAACGCGGATGTGGACTGCGGCCTGCGGACTTGACGACCTTAAAACGTTTCCCAGGGCGAGCGAAACGAGGAGCAGGACGACTTTGGGACGACAGCCTTTCAGCTACAAATATATCGATAGGGTGCGGAAGTTTCAGCTCGTGTTGTATCGCATAAGCTGTGTTTTTTTTTTTTTTTTGTGGGTGGGCTTTGACTGCAATTTTGTCGTTTGTTAAAAGTTTTTAGCACTCATTTTTATTATGACATACGCGAGCTGGCGCCCAACGTGCGCCTCATTTCGACTCGCGCAAATTAGTGCGTATCGAAAAGAGGCAAACGGGAAAATAAAAAAGCTTCCTGTGGCGTCTAATAAAATGCCAATTTGGTGCATTGAATTGAAGCTTTATTGGCCACCATTACAACTCGTACGCATAAAAAGCCGGAAATGCTTTCGACCACGCACATTCCCCTTAAAAAAAAAGTGTGTGAAAGAGTGGAAGGGATAAAAAGGGAGGCTAAGGGTGGCAGCTGCTTGACTACCATCATGTGAGTGCCCCAGTCTTTAAGACAATTTTATGACGGCAACATTTACACGCATAAAATATGCATGATATAACTTTGTTGTTGTTGTTGTGGTTCTTGCAATAAATCAGCATCAGCCGAAAGTGTGCAACGCGCAACATTTTGCTTCTGATGTGATTACAAAAACGTTAAAAGTTTAACACAGATCCCATGCGTGTGTGTTTATTTATGGTATTTGCGATGATAATAAAAGCGTTGCGTGATCCAACTATAAACATTTCATGGATAGCGAATCTAAACTAAAATTGCATTTTGCTCGCTTTTATGGCAAAGTAATGCGTTTATTACATTCGTACTCTGAAATTCCGTTTAGAAAATGTTAAACTTCGGGATAAAATTACTGCAAAAGGTTACTTTGAAATTAAATGAACGGGTCGTTAAGTTTTACGTAAAAGTTTTACTAAAAATAACATGAGGTTTCTTTGAATGAAGATAATTTTATTATTGAAAGTAGAAATAGCGATCTTAGTTTTAAAAATGAAAGTTATGTCACGAAGCATTCGTATCTGTGTAGAAGAACTCAGTACAAATGTGTATGACACTTGTATCTCTGAGTTTTGTAAGTAATCGTTTTTGGTTGTTGTGTGCACTTCATTCTTAACAATAAGAACCATTTAGCATTAAGTTTCGTACCTTGTTTACCATTTAAAATGCTGAATAACTTGAGGCGTCGGCGGTTTGCTATCAAACAACTTAAACTGTCATTAAACTTTTTTGTTGTGACTATTGAACCAAAACTTTTTTAAGCCCCTCAATCAGGGCAAAGGCAATGCGAGATGCGGCGACAATGCAAACAGCGCAGTCGGAGCATTATAAATTGGCCCAAAACTTTCTGCTTGTTGTCGAGGTGCAAATGCCCCTTAGAGCAGACAATATAAACACACACAGAGAGAAACAAAACTCTGCAAAAGTGTTCTGTTGCCCATTGTGTCTGTATCTGTGTGTGTGTGTGTGTGTGTGTGTGTGTGTTCTGATGACGCTTTTGTTGCCTTGCTGCATGCATAAAATATTTATGCGCCGCGAAATATGCAACAACAAATTTATCTGCCCTCTCTCTTTCGCCTTCGCCTGTGTGCGTGCAATTTTTCGCACTCAAATGAAATTACTAACAACAACAACAAAAAATTGCCAGGAAGTTTGCTACTTAAATGTAGCGCTTTCAATTTTTTGTTCCTTTTATTGTGCGAGGGGTTTTTTCTTTCTTTATTATTACGTTCTGCACTTTATCAAGCATTTTGCTATGGCTGAGTGCACGCTCGATTGCTGCTGCTGCTGTTGCTGGCGGAATGAGTGAAAAAGCTTTCATTAATAACGATTTTCCATTAACTATCGATTGATTTTGCAACGCCGACCCCAGCCAGCATCCAACAGCAACAATGAGGCAAAAGTAGCAAACCGAAACGCACTTCAGACAATGCCTGCAAACGGCAGCAGCAGCAGCAGCAGCGGCATCAACAGAAACACAAGAACAATAACAACAACATCATCATCAACAACAACACTTGAGTCTATTTAAAACGCAAACAACAAAAACACAAGGGGCTTGTGGGTGTGTTTGTTGTTGGAGGCTCATAACCGACGCCGCCGACGCGTCGTTGCCGCCGACAGGAAAAACTCATTGAAAACTTTTTCTTTTACACTTGGCTCATTCGCGTGCAAGTCCCGCTCTCGTTTAACTTTCCTCTCACACTCGATTTCGGCGTATTTACCGCTTAGGTACATTGCAGGAGCAAGTTTTTAAATTTAAATTTTTTTATCGCACCGGCTTTTGCCTAATGTTTTTTTTTTTTGTTTTTAGATGAGTCTGTTGAATTTTTCGATGGTTTTGTAATTTCATTTAAATTATTAATAATTGCAAACATTTGTTAAGCTGAAGGGAAAGCTTAAGAGCACTTCGATAGTTTTGAAAATACATTTAAATTATAATTCTTTTAAATTTTTATTATGTACGAAAATCATATTACTCTTATAACTGTATATTAAAAGGGCATTCCCGTTATGATTTACTCCAAGGAATACTATTCTGCCAGCCTCATTGTTTACCTTTTTTTCAACATGCGATACGCTATTTTTTGTTATTGTTGTTGTTGTTTTGTTGCGTCTTTTATGTGTATTGCCTTTTGTGTTGGTCGCCGGCATTAGGTTTTTTTTTCGACTACATTTTTATTTTATATATAGAGACAGCAGCGCGCCTTGGTCCCAATATATATAAATTATTGCATAAAGTTTAGCGCTAAGTTGCAAAAAGTTTCCTTTTCATTGCTGCGGCTACCGCGACGACGTCGATGGCGATGGCGATGGCTATGGCGATGCCTACGTTGAGAACGACATACTATACAATAGTCTATAAATCTTTATGGTCAACAGAGATTACATGGGCCAGAGACAGTGCCCAGACCGAGGAACAGCGAGAGTTCAGTTTGCCTTCTCCATGATGTAGTTTATTGCCCCGTGTTGTTTGGCCTTAGCAGCTTTTTAGGCGTTGTGTGCCGAGTTTTGATTTGTGTGTTCGTATTTGGTCTTTGTTCATTGCAGCTGTTGTGGTATTGTCGATTGTTGTGTTGTGTATGGGTTAGTGGAGGGAAGTGTTAGACTGACCCCAGCATATGGTCATAAAAATGTGCAGAGCTCGGCAATAGTGTTGATAAATCATATAAAACCGAACAATTGTTCCATATGTATATTGCATTCACGACCAATGAATGAGAGTGCATGTAATATATTTGTAGAAATTGTAACAGCTTTGCAAGCGATAAGGATGCAGCCACAAATCCTTCACCTTAAAAAAAGAGATAACAAATAAAATAATACAAGTCTTTTTTTGTTGAGAACGTTGTAGCCTATACTTTTCTACTGAGTAAAAAATCAATATTTAAACGCTTTTGTTGCAGTTGTTTGTAAATTTTCTTAAAATATAATACCAAATTTTTTTTTGTGGTACAAGTTCTATATATTTATTAATTATAAAGTTTTTTATAGTGTCTAGTATTACTTAGATTATTTGTAAAAACAGCTATTTTTATATTTTTTATTTTTTAGCTGACTCGATTTTTATATACACTGGTTTTCTGCCCTTTAAGAATGTTTTTATTCAAATCAGTTTCTCACATTTTCCATTAGCATATTCATTGGTTTTTTTTTTTAAAGCCATTGCCTAAAAAAATATAAATTTTACTTGTTTTGCTCCAAAGTTTTTCCCATTCAAAAAACAACAGCCATAATAAAAACGACCTATAAAATTTATATATGTATATAAGCTGATGAAATATCTTGGCTGAATTTCTTTATTGGGCTTATATCGAATATACCTGCACTCACAGACATATACACACACACACACACAGACACTCTCGCACACTGAGACCATAAAAAATATCCCCAAAATGTCTTTAATTGTGTAAATTTGGTCATTGCGTGGGCGGCATTTTCGATTTGCGTATTACGCTCTTTACCTCGTAAACAACTTTGCAGGAATGTCGCCCATATAAGCACACACAAACAAAAACACACAAACTCAAACACACACACTCTAACAAAAAAGAAGGCAAGCAGGCGGGAAGAGCGCAAAACAGTATAGCATACCGCACGGCGCATTTTACATAAAAATGCAATAAATAGCTACAGCAAAACCGTTTGGAAGCGCACCAGAAATTTATGTGGTTAAGGATCTCTACTACTCGAGAAACTCCTCCGTACTTACCCCCTCTTTCCACCCGCTGTCGCTGTCGCTGTCGCTGTCTCCGCTGCGGCGCACTCGTAAATGTCAAATGGTTGTGTCTCGAATTGGTAGTGTGGGAGGCGCCTCAAAGTATGCTTATAAATTGCTCTAAATAGCAATTTTTCGTTTTTAGGTTAGGTTGTAGAGCACACAACGTCTTCTTGCTGGCTCGCTTATCGTGACCGGGTTTGAGTCCGTTTCTGGTGTCCAAGTCCGGGACAGCGTTGCCCGAGTGTCGTGTCATTTGTTCGTTTTCTTTATTAGTGTCATGTATTTTTATAGTTCAAAGGACATTTGAATGATTGAATGAACTATGTGTATGGGTCTGAGTGTGTGTGTTTGTGTTCTGGCGTCCGTTCGCCGCCCTACGGCTGTGCTGTGCCAAGTCCCAAAAACGAGTTGCGCGCATGACTTCATCCCTTGCAGCGCTAGCTGGGATCGTTACCTACCCCATCCTTCCCTCGTCGACCATGTCCTTTGCGTGTGGTCGCAATGGTCAGCCGCCCAGGCACGTTTTATCATGGGTTTGCTTGTTGGTTTCGACTATATCAAATAACGACTATGGACTACGCCTGTCTCTTTCCCTTCTCTCTTCACCCTGTTTGCAATGTCCTGGGTGTGTGAGTGTGTGTGTGAGCACGTGTAGGGTTACACAACGAGTCCCATGCTCAGAGCTAAGCTGCTGTTGCTGTTGCTGCTGGTGCTGTTGCTTTCAATGATGATGTTGTTGTTGTTGCTGTTGCTGTCGGCAGCGTTGATGTCGCCAGCGTTGCCGATGACGAATGAAAATCAATATTTATTAGATTACTTTCGAAATTTTATACGAAAATAGAATTTTTATGACATTTTTTTTCCTACTACTACTACTACTACTACATCATCTCTTTCTCAGTCTTTCTCTTTCCTTCTGCCTCCGAGAACTTTTCCTAGTTGCTTTAACGAGAATAATTCTGATCAATTTTTTAAAAAAACTGGATTTGAAACGGTTGACTTTAAGACTTTAATATACAAGACTGACATAAAGTAGGCAAACCATTTTTGAACAGGAAAAATACAAATTGCTAATTTTTTTCTGTTTCTTTTTTTTTTTTTTGTTAAACGTTTGCTTTACCTTAACTTTAGAGAGTAATTCGTGACGTTTACATACATTTTTTATTGACATAAAACACATTTATGATGGGTCAAGTTTTGAGTTAGTCCAAGCGGAAAGAGAGGTTGAGGCATAAATGTTATAACTTTAAAAATCAGAGATACGGAATATTACATTATATGTTACTTTGTGTACATCAAATGTAACAACAATATTTTACATATAAAATTATTATTAAAACTGTTAAATAAAAGTTTCATAAAACATTTTGTCGGATTTTAAATGAATAGTTGCTTTTTCAATACAAAATTAATTTAAGACCTTAATGTTAAAGCAGTTAATATAAATATTATATACAGAACTGCTATTCATTAAGTTCTCTTAAGCGTATCCCCTCAGCTATCGTGCGTAAGGATCATAATCACAAATTTATATTAACTATGAATTCCTCTTCAACTTACATTTCCCATTAATTAAGCATCCCCTAATGGCTTGGCTAATAACATAAGCCAATTACGTCAATTTCTGTTTCGTTTGGTGGACATTAAATATTAATGCTTACTTTCGTTTTTTGCTTGCTCTTCTATCTTTCAGGTAAGTTGCCATCATCCATTAATACCACCAGCCATCAAATTAGTAAGTACAGAAAACGAGCTGCCAACACTTTTATCTGCGTCTTTAAATGTATCAATACGCTCCACCCTTAACTATATAAAGGTATATATACATATATACATGTATCGAAACTTATGTGTAGAAAATATGTTGTGCATCCACACTGAGGTTAAGTGGCCTCCGTTGACCTCGTTTGAGGCTTGGTTTTTATGGCCAAGAGCCAAGGGCTAAGCCCAAAGTGATATGATGCTTCTCACGTGGCTCAAAACAAAAAGCTCCCCCGAGTGCAAGAGACAACAGCAGCGAACAACTCCCGCTCCCATGTTCTATTTACTCAGGAGCCACTTAATTATGAAGCTGCACATGAAGTAAAACGTCATAAAGCGTCGAGTTGAGTTTTTCCTTTATTATTTGGGCTGTGGGGTTTGGCAATGGCTGCCTTGGGTAGCATCATCAGTCGTCTGACTGCCTCAGCATTGTTGTTGTTGTTGCTGGTTTGCTACATTTTGCAGTTAATTTTCCGTTGCTAAATAAACTGTTTATGGCATTTATGCCAAAAATTTTTGGCCAAAACCAAGCCACGCAGTGCAGACGCGCTCAAAACCGGATGAAGGATGACGATGAATGAGTCGAGTAATGGCTGTTGTGTGAGCAAGCGAGAGAAATAAACATACATGTATGTGTGCCAAACAGTGTGTGAACATTTTTGCATTGCCGAAACACACAGCAGAAGCAGAAGAGACGCGTACAGCAAGCTCGTCGCTTTTTCGGTTTTCTATCTGCTGGCTTCGCTTGCATTTTAATTTTCATTTTTTGCATGCCTAAGAGCCTGCATTTCCTTTGACATGCCAGCCTTAAAGCCAAGCCAGGCCGTACATATCACCAAAATGTTGTTAATTAAAATAGCAGACAGTGAAAACAATAAGAATTTCGGAATTTAATTTTTGGGCTTAATAAAAAAATATTTGAAAAATTTACAAAAAAAATATGATACAATTTTTTTGAAAATGGTCAAATTATTTTATAACGTACATAAATTCATTGTAAGGACAATCTCGCAAATGTTGTTTGAAAATAGCTAATATAAATAATAAAAAAATATTTTTTACCATATCAAGCTAAATGTGCATTACTTGCTAAATTTGAGGTAGTTCAACTTTTCTGTTTACTTACGATTTAGCTTGTTTTGTTAGTCCAAAGCGCGAGCAACTGATTGCGTATATGTTTTTAAGTTTGTGATTGCTGACCCCAACACATCTAGACCCTTGCGTATGTACATGCATACATTCATACATATATATTAATGAATATTTACATATTATTCAGCCAGGCGAATACACATTCGCCCAACCAATCTTCTCACACCCACGCCTCAACCACTGACAATTTGGCAGTCACCGCAATCATAAAAATTTCACCCCAGTCAAAACACATCAAAAAAAAATGAAGAAGAAGAAGTGAAATGTATGTGTGTGTTTATAACGGTACACGGGCCCGTCCGTCAGTCATCTCTCTCTGCCTCTCTCTCTTTCTGTCTCTTTCTGTGCCTCATTTAAATGCAAATTTTGACGAGCGGTTTAAACGTTCTTCATCGCATTCTGCTTCTTTAGCTCTTGAATGAAAACATTAAAATTAAAAATGAAAAAATACTACTACTACAGCCTGCTTTTAGGCAGTGTGCTTAACGGTGGGTGTGTGGTTGTTTGAGGCAAACGCTCGTGAGAATAATTCAAGGTGATAGCTTAATTGAAATAAGCTTTTAGGCGCTTTGCTCTGTGCCATAGTCGTCGACTCATTTCGCAGACTTCAACGTTGTCGGCTTTCACTTTGTTGTGCCGGCTGCATATTTTATGGCACTGCGGTCGACCACACAGAAAAGAACCAGAAACCCCAAACAAAAATAATATTAAAAAAAAAAACAACAACAAGAGCAAAAATAAATCGAGGCTGCTTAATGTTATGCAAAGTGTTTTCGAGCCTGCGGCTAGCGGGAAAAGCAAAAACCAGAAGACATCCGGAGTCAACATGCAAAATGCAGGCAAGGAGCAAGGCAGCTGAAGGAGGAAGGAAGCGTCATCGACTTTAATTGCTAGCCATTTCAATTCTAATTTTAATTTGAATCGACTTCCAACGCTTGACAAAAATTAATATAAAAAAAAAAAAACGCTCTTCATAAATAAAAAAAGTTAATTGGAATTTTTAAAAATATTAGTTTTTAGTGTTGCCAATGCGTTTAACATTTTTTGTTATTAAAACGAACATAAAAAAATTCCAAGAACCAATTTTTATCAGCGTGAAAATAAAAACTTAAGTTTTGTTTATTATATATTATTAGTTGAAGTTTTTTGTATACTGTAATCAATTTGACATTAGTTCTTTTATTCACTGTATAAAGAAAAAGTTTAACGGCTCAACTTAATTCGTCAATTTAATCAATCGATTTAAATATACTCAAAAGTATTTATCCCACATTAAATAAAACGCAAATTTTGAAACAATTGCTCGACTTGTTTCAAAAATGTTGACAATTTATCTACATTTTCAAATGCTGTCGACATCGATGCCAAACTTAAAGTCCATTCAATGCCCGGCAGCTACTTAAATGCAATAAAATGAGAAATTTGTGTTCACAGAGCATACACAGAAATAAACCGCTTAAAATGGCTTTGAGCAATGCAAATACCAGAAACGCATCTAACACATGCAAATGACAACAAGGAAAACACACACACACAAACACACACACACAGAGACAACAGTCGTATACTTGTTCGTGTGCGTGTGCATAACTGAAGTAGATCTTTGTAATCTCAAATGCTCAAGGCGTGCAAATATTCAATTTTAAATATGCAGCCAAAAGAATAAAATACGAATAAAACAAAAAACAGAGAGAGAGAGAAAGACAGAGAGCAAGCATACACAATTCTATGGACTATGCCCGTATGCTACACCCCCTCCGTGCCATCCAACCCTCCTAACTCTATGCGACTCTGTCATAAACACAATGTCATGACAACTTTTGAAATTTGAATTTCAAAGCAAAAATGTTCTCTCATTTATTCATTTGCTCAGTCATTCATTGCCATTTATTTTATTGCTTGCTCCAAGCAACATGCGTCTACTTATGTGTGTCTGTGTGTGTGTGTGTGTATAAGTGAACTAAATTGGTACATGTCCATTTTCCTAGTGACAACAACCCAATCCAATGCAAATTCCTTGCAAGCAAAATGTCCTCGTCCAAAAATACATCTTTTGATTTAGCAAAAACTCTGTGACTCTTTGTCAATATAGTATGTGAGTATGTGAGTTGAGCAAAGAACGACCCAAAAGATTGTATTAATTTGGATTTTATTCGTTTATGCGATGACCCGTCCCTCTCGGTTTTTTCGGGTCGCTTCATCAAAAACTTCAAACTTGATTTTATGATCAAAGCATAGGCTTTTTCCCATCTCTCTCTCCTTGTAGTTTTGTCTTTAAATGCGCTCGTAAAACTTGACTCGTCCCCAGATTAATACAAGTATCTCTTTGTGTCCTTTTTCCCATGGCCAGCTCATTAAATGCTTGTTGAAAGCTGTGCAAATGCTTTCATTATCAGCTGAGAGTTTCTACATGTGTGTGTGTTGGCAGGGTGGATTTGTTGTTGTTCGTACTTATGTTAATGTTACCCTCCTGGGGGTGGCAATCTGATGTTTAATTTTTGACCATATTATTATTTTAATAAGCAATTGGCTGTCGTTGCTCAAAATGCGAACACGTGTCTCACCAACAACAACAACAACTAAACTCACTTTCTTTGTACTGCATGGATCCATAATTGTTTGCTCTAGGCATGTGAATTATGCAATGTGTTAGGCACACTGTGTAGTGGCAGGGGCGTGGCAACGTAACGGTTTGTGAGCTCAAATCAATTTTGTTGTATCAACTTTCGGAAGTTATCTTATCATGCGATTGTCAAAATCCGATGTACGACAGCAATATTAATGAGTGTGGTCAAAAGTGCATACAAAGAGCGAGAGTAGTAATGGATTTATTATGTGACACAGCAAAAACCTTTTAAAACTATTAACAAAAATGTTCATACTGGAAAGTATCTTAAAGATACATTTGTTTTTCACTTTGTGTGTGTGTGTAGCAGAATCATTTATTCCTGGTTGAAGCTACCCAACCAAGTAAGTCCACTTAAAACGTCACTCTGCAAAAGTTTATTAAATACAAATTTATTACACACACACACACGTGTGTAAAGCCCATTCCGGTTTGTCTCTCAAAAAGTCGACGAAAAGCAAACAAAAATCAAGTTTCTCTTTTGCCCTTTGCGCGCTAATGAAACAACAATGCGTGGCACGGGTCGAATGTCGGCGGGCGGAGGGTCGGGTGTCAGTTAGTAAAGGTTTTTGCAGTTCACAATCAAACGGGGAGCTCAACTCTTTGCTTTTCGTTCAAGTGTTTTGTGCTTCTGGTTACACACTTTGCTCTGTTTTCTGTGTATTTTTGCCATAACTTGAATAAATACGCAAACATTTTCAACACACACACTTCACTTCTCTTACCACGGTCACGACTTTTAATTTAAGCCCACTTAACACCTCATAAAACAGACTACGTTACGACTGAATGATTGAATGAATGGCTGAATGACTGACTGACAGACTGACTGACTGACAATTCTGCCTCTCTCTGTCTTCTTCTCTTCTTAAATCTAAATGATATACATTTTAATTTTAACATTTAACTGCGTAACAACTTCCATGCAATTAGGTCGAAAGGGTTGCCCAAAGCACACACCCACGCGCACACACACACACACACACACACACCTACAAAAAATCAACCCTTAGCCTAATGCCGTGTTGTTGAGTATTTGTATAAATATATATTTTTTGCCTGCCTCTTGCTTGATTGCTACTTTTGGCAAATTAAACTTGAAAGTTGTAAATTTTCCCTTGTCATTGGCAAGGGCACGTGCGTTGTTTTTTGTTTTGCTGTTGTTTGTAGCAGCCTTCCTTGTTACCCAATACACACACTCAACCCTCTAGACGATTCAACAGCATTTAACACTGTTCGAGAATAGAATCAAGCTCTTTTTTTTTTAATAAAACTCATAACTTGATTAAATTGTAGCTCTATCTCTCTTGAATGTTGACAATGTCATTGATTTGTAGATAAGCTAATCTCAATAAAGAGTAGCGAGTAAAATGCAGCGAGTAACGAGCTTATTTGTGTAACGTGTTCCCATTCACAGCCCATAACAATTGCTGTTTATGCTGATTTTTATATACGCAACTCACACACACAAACCTGACTATGAATACGTAAGTGAGTGTCGGTAACAACAACCAACAACCAACAAGCAACAACGAACAACCGACATTCAAATCTTCTGCAGCGTCCTTTGCTTATTTGCTCTGTAATCTTAAGCGACAGGCATTTCTTTACTTATTTATGCACTCTCGCCTAAAAGCACACTCACACACACACACATACACACACAACTTAAAAATCACAATGGGGTTTTTTTTCGGGCTTAGATAAGCAGCCAAGTCTGAGACCTGAGATTCAAGTCGTTGCTCTGATGGGGATTTGTACTTGTCTTATATTGGGGTGTGAGAGAGAGGGAGAGATATCCTCCGGTTTATTTTTATGCGCTTCGTGTAAGATTTTTATTGTGTATTCTCTGTTGTCGTATGTAGTATGTGGCGGCTATCTGGCTGCTGCTATCTGCTACGTTTGCTTTTATTATTTAATGGAGCACAAAATGCATTTCGCTCGCCATTGCCGACGCCTCCCTTACAATCCCCCTTGCTGCTACACTGATGTGTGTGTGTGTGTGTGTGGTTGGGCATACAAAATTAATAATTTATATATGAAAATGTGCGTTAAGAGCTGTGACTCTCAGCTCGAGTCGACTGCGAGTGGAGTCTGTTTGCTAAATTGCTTAAGAGAATGCGCGTTAGGCTGTTTGCCAAGGTCATAAGTAAGACTTCAGGGCACATTCAATGTTGAGATTTCGCTTTGCTCATTTCTCGTAATTTGCTTAATAAAACGCGGTTGGCATACTGCATAAAATATAAGCAATTGTTGTCCCTTTGTTTCTTCATTTATTTTTTGCAATCTAAAAAATGGCTAGGCCCAGTTCGCAACGATTCTTGACTTTCAGCTCTTGGCTCAACTCTGAACTGTCGACTGTCGCTTTTCATTTGGCGCAACTTTGATATATGGGAGATGCACAGAATGAAAAGTCTGGGGGAAGACTGCACTTCGGGGTTGGCTAAATGGCAAACAGCTAAGGACTTAAATGGAAACGGGGGCTCAGATGTGTGTGCATAAATTTAGCAAAAGGCTCGAGGGAAGTGCAAAAGAGCTTCAAAAAAGACTCGGGGCGACTGTCAAGTGGGCAAAAGCTGACAAACGGCCCCAGCGATTGTTTGTTTTTTTAACTGTTTTTTGGAATTTTTTTTTTTCTTGAACGCAGCTTCTTTAATTTATGCATATGCCCAAATGAACAATAATTCAAACAAATAATTATAAGAAGTTAAATAATATTAAATTTTTTTTTTTTTTGTCAACAAAAACCTATTTTAGTATTGAAAATTAAATTATTAAATTAAATTGAAAAAAATATAATTTAAAAAACATATTTCGAGCTAGAAAATCATTAAAACTTTAATATGAAATATTATCATATATATATATATATATATTTATACATACATATGCACAAACATGTAAGTTATTGTATCTGTATGCAGCAGCTGGGGCATACAAATAACCAAACACATGCACAGATAGATGCCGTATCTTGGAAGTGTGTACACACTGCCATGGCTCGCTGAGATATGTGCTCAATGCGATGCGATGCGATGCGATGCTATGTTTACCAAAAACAACATCAACAACAACACCAACAACGTGCAACGAACGTATGCAGCACACGATTTTCCAATTGAACTCACACGTGTTTACACACACACACACACACACACGCACACAGACACAAGCTAGAGATACAGATACAGTTGCCAGTTTGATGCAGTCGTGCATTCAATCGCTGCGTCGTCACCTCGCCGAGGCTGGCCAGCAACCGAAAATCATTTCAAGTTAATAATAAATGGAGCATCATCATCAGGCATCAAACTCGTTGAGCAAATACATGAAATTACATGAGGAGTCTCTTATCTCTCTTTCCATCTCTGTCGCTTTCCGTTCGTTCGTTCGTTTGTTTGTTTGCTTGTTTGCATTGAATGAAAGACTGCTGAAAGTGATTTATTTTTATATATTTGTTTTTCTTTATATATGTATATATATTCGCGCAGGATTTTTCAATTTGTTCCATCGACTTTGGTCATGTAATGAGCTGCTTTTCTGCAGCGTGCACAAATCAATTAAAATACGTGCTAGGCATTAGAAAAGGCACCCACAGCTGCTGACTTGGCAAATAGTATGTTGGGCCTACATTTCGCAATGTGTGTGTATGTGTGTATGTGTGTACGCATTTCATATTGAACATAAGTCAAGAGGCTGCCAACATGCCAACTCAATTGACAGTTGAAGGCATGGTCTAAAGCTTCCCTATATATATATATATACATCTATTTCCACATACATATATATATATTTATATATATACTATATGAACTGTCATCCTGTTGACAAGCAAGGTAGCCAGCCTCATATAGCATACACATGAGTTGAGACCGTTCATGTGCGTTTGTGTGTGCGTGTGTGTGTGTCTGCGTGTGTATGTTGGCCTTAACAGACATTTTCACAGTTGAGTGCTTTGTGTTGGGGGAGGCTGTCTTCCACTGTCTCTCTCTCTCTCTCTTTATCTCTCTTTCTCTTTGTCTAGAGCCTTTGGCTTATGTAATTTATAAGCATTTCTTGCGTGCGCCCGTTGGTATGCACCGAAAAATGTTGTATTGGCCATATTATGTAAGCAGGCTTTAAGTAGGGCTTCAGCTGCGTCCCAAGGTATGCTTTGATTAAGCAAACCAATCAATGGCAGTCCCCCCCCTGTAGACGACCCTATATAAATTTCGCTGTAGCATGACATGAATAATTCTAAAAATATCGCTTTAATGACAAATAAGTCTAGGTCAAAACTTGTAAACAAAAATTAAAATTTTCAGTTCTACACATTAAATTTTAAGTAAAATCAATACATAATTATTACTTTTTGACGAAAAAACCAAAGACCTTAAGCTAACATTTAACTATTGATTACTGCTTAAGCTTAGCTATCTTTCAATTAATTAATTATTTTTATGTTTAAAGCTTTTGTACTTATATCTACTATAATAAATACTGCCTTCTTGCCCATGGTAAGCTTCCTTTTCTATAGCTTGTTGTATAACTGATTCCATTCATGGCAATAAAACCATCTAAGCCCATTTTATTTGCTTCAATTCGCTTTTACCTTCTTGAACCCCTCCCACACACGCCATTTTAAATCTATGTGAAACCTTTTTCGCTATTCAATTATACTCGCTTTCATCCAGGACACCTGTCCTTTTACAATGAGTACCCACACACACACACACACGTACACACTTGCTGTTCTCCCTTCCAAAAACGACACTTGACTGACTTTTGTGCCCGGCCAAGTTGACACAAAAGATACAAGAAACTCAAATGCCAGCGGCAGGCGGCTGCTTCGCTGCCCTTGGCATGTCCATCAGTTTTCCTACTGCTGCGCCCACAGCGTCCGCTCCTCGAAATATGCAAATAAATTACTAATAACACTAGAATGTAACCCTAACACGAAAAAAAAAGAATATGTACATAAAAAAACATATAATCAAAGTAGCAGCAAACAGTTTATGTGCCAGAGAGAGAGTGAGTGTATTCCTATTCATAATTCAAATTATACGCCACAATAAACAAAAGTGCCTAAAATTATGCAACACGGCACATGCCACACATCACACAACAAGTCAGGCACATTTTGAGCTGAGTAAGTCATAAATTATGTAAATTTAATTTTACGCCCCTCGTAATATATATATTGGATACATAAGTACTCCATATGTCGGCCAAGTCGACCACAAAATTGTAAAAGCCAACAACAAAAAATGCCAGCAAGAACGAACCAAAAATATTGTTATTATGTAAATAATTAATGGCATGTAATTATCTAAATTTTAGACAATTAGAAAAATTTAATACAGCACACAGCAGCAAGAGCTGAAAGCCAACCAAAAAAAAAATATTTATGGCATTTTTATTATGCGAGGCGATAATAAAAAAAGAACCAAAACATAAAAGAAACAAAAAATGTATATGCCATGTCCTTGCTCGGAGTTTCCGTTTCACATTTAACGGCATTTTAACGCATGCTAATGTCCACTAGCCAGGACGAGGACTTTCCGTTCACAATTAATAGAAACTCGACTTGTATGTTTATCCAAGCCAAAATAAAACAAAACAAGGTGTGTGTGTGAGTGTAGCCCATTTGAAAGGTTTGCTATTAATTAGACGGCCATTCGACACAACGACTGACGACTGACGTCTGACCAAACATTAGTTCGCTCAATTTATTAGCTAGACATATACATAAACTGTATGTGAATGTGAGCCTAAAGCAAATCAATATTTGTATTGCCACAGTCTAAAAGTAGGCAGCCAAATTGCGCATTAGCAAAACAAAGCCCTCAAAAATAAACATGACAAAATTTGGGCCACATGTGGCCTGTCATTTAAGACCAAGATAAAAATAATATTGATATCGCTTATGTAGATATTCACTGCTCAACATGCATAGTACAGTTAGCAAAGTATTCCGAAAATGTGTGAAGTAATAAATGTTGAAATTAAAATACGTTAAGCTTTCGTATAAAGTATAATAACAATATCTTAACGTAATCAAAACAAACTTGAGTTGCTTGAAATAAAATAATAATCAGTTTAGGATCTTCTTTGTCTGCAGACCACACTTTATACACATCATAAAACACATATCTATAATGGTCAGGCAATTGTCTGCTCTTAAAATATAGCATTAATAAAGATTGCAGTTACGCCTTCGGGCGATACCTCAATGCCAATGGCTCAATGTATCTTTGGCTGGGGCAGAGCACAAACTTTAATTGCCACTTGCTAATTGCAAACACGACCATAGAAGCGGCCATTATATACAGCTGCCATATTTCATATATCAAAGATGTGTGTATAAAAAAAAAGAGAGCTCAGGGAATGGCATAAAAAAGAAATACGAAAAAAATGTAGAACGTTGCAGGCGGCAGACGCAAACGCAGCCGCAACAAACGTGCAACATGGGTGAGAACGGACATAAAAACCAGCCTCGCATGAGCAGGAACGAACACTGATTAGTATCAAAAGGATGCCAAGGATGTGGATGTTGGATGATATAGTACACAAGTATACGTGGTTATAGTTGTTGCTATTGCTGCTGCCTGTGTGTTAGTTGCGGTTGATAGTCGCCGTTTGCCTTGCAGCTAGCGCCCTAACAGCAGTGCAAAAACTTTTGATTAAGCTACAGTTATGGCAGGTTGTTACGAGCAAGACAGACAATGACACAGCGAGAAAGAGAGAAAGAGAGAGAGAGCAAGAGCAAGAGTGAGAAAGGGAGGGAGCAAAAGTGGGGGTGTTTTGTTGGCTGTCCCTAAAAGCATGCTGCATGCTATTGTTTTGCTTGCTAGCTCGTTAGTTTGTTTTGGTGCTGCACGCTTGAGGCGCAACATTGTCTCTGCTTTTAGGAGTTGCTTCCCCCCCACAACCCCTTCTCCATTGTTTTTTTCCACCCCAACTTTGATGTCGGTGACAAATTTTGTGAAACTGCAACTCTTAACTCTCTATATCAGCAGCTGCGCACACAAAAAACTTTTTGCGTAAAACTTTGATGATTTTTAATAAATATAAAAAAAAACAAAAAACTAAATCATATATATACGTATGTATACGTATATGTATATATATATATATATATATATATATATATATATATATATATATATATATATGTGTTGCATAAAAACTAGAAGCGATTTCAATAAACAAACATTGCCTGAAGCGAAAGCTATAAGTATTACTTTTCTATCAACAGAAAAAACTTGCGCCTGCACTCAATTTTGAAAACAATTTCCAAACTACCAACATTGTTGATCATCATCATCGTCATTATCATCGTTGTGAACATAGTTATAGTGGTAGTTCTCGTTGTCGAAAGCATAATAAAAATCGCTTTTCATGTGGCGGATTCTCTCGTTCTGCTCTTTCTTTTCTCTGTGCTTTAGCTGCTGCTGCTGCTGCTGCCATAACAAAGCCATAAAACGTAGTTTTAATTGCGTTTTCGTTGTTCCCATTTTATGTAGATAGGCGAATGCATAAAAACAACACAAGCGCCACTGACCAGCCGGAGACACACACACGCGCGCAAGAGGGAATGAGAAGAAGAGAGGTTTTGCCGAAGCGACTTGGCTTAGTTTAATAGACGGCGCCGCATTCTAATTGCAGCGTTTGGGTTAGGGATGCAGATGTAGGCACTTATGGCTTGACTGGCGACTCCAACTCGAACTCTGTGTGCATCATAAACTAACGCTGTTTATGTGTGGGTTCATGCACCCAATACACATTCACTCGCACAGAACATTCGAACACAGACAGGCATAGAGAGTGCTTGGCAGTTTTGTAGTTGGCACTTTTGGCATTGCATACGCGTAGGCGGCGTCGCTTGGTCGAGTCCAAGCCATGACATGCACGACTTTGTTGAGGCGCTAAAATTTGCGGTTTTACGTTGCCAGTGGCGCCACGACAACGACTCTTTTCTCTCTCTCTCTCTCGCTATTTCTCCCGATTGCTCTTTGTCAACGGCTCAACACTTTGTCATGAGACTAATTGTGTGCTGAGGCATCTTTTCGGTGCCAAGTCAAAACATTTTTGTCGGGTTTTGGTTTGTTTTTCATTTTTTATTTTTGCCTGCCTGCAAAAGATTTAATTAACAATTTGCCTCTCAAAGGCTTCTTTCCCAAAGTGATGTGGGATGCTAAGGCATTTTTGGCTTTTGGCAACATTTAAATTTCAAATTATGTGCGCTAATTACGCAACATCTACCCTCTCTAACACACACACACAACAGCACATGTACAATACAATGAGGAAACCTTTTTGCTACCCATAATTAGCAAGGCTTTTGTGCAAAGCAAGCGAACGAACGAAACGAAACGAGAAAATCTTGCAGCAGCCAACAAAACATAACGAGAAAAAGTCCTTCGCATTCGTAGCAGTTTTTGTTGTTGGCCGAGATGCCTTAGCAATGCTTTGCTTAATTATTCTCTCTATTAACAGAGCAAACATTTGTGAGTTGAGTGCATTATGAGCTACATAAATGGCAGTGGTATAAGTATAAGAAAAATATCATTTGGACGTCAATGTTTAAATGTTGTTTTCAGCAAATTACTAGAAAAATCAAACGATTTTATTTCGATTGATATGTGACTCTTTTCAATGTTTCCTTAAGCAACCTTTGAAACAATACAAAAAATGTGTCGAGTACCAAATGTAGTTAATGAATCATTTTAAGACTCAACAGCAAATTAAGGTCAAACTCGAACTCATGAAGTAGAACGATGAGTTCATTAACCAAAACCGACTGCAATCAAAAATGCACAATATCATGGCATCATGAAAAACTGCACACAGAAGCCAGACAATTATGTTGCCTGCAAACGCAGGACTCAATAGTCGAGACTTCATATGTGTTCGGGGTTCTTGGTTCAATATGTGTGTTGGTTTTTGCATGCAATTGCAGCAGGAGAAGCAACAACAGCTGCGGGTGCCGACGTTGATAAAGCATTCAAAAGCAGCAGCAGGCAGCTGGCAAAAAGAGCGATGCATGCAACAATGCAATAGCAAGGAGTTGAGGCTAAAGCAGCAGCTATTTAGCTGCCAAAAGATGCTCTCTTGCATGAATGTGTGCATGTGTGTGTGTGAGTATGTATGCTTGAGTTGTGGAAAACGTTTTCCAATTTATTACCCCGGCCACATCAATCATTTATCCAGCTCACAGACGCCCCAAAGCTGCCCCAGACCCAGCCAGACCGCAGCAACGTAGCTGAACGTGCGACTAAATGAACATTTTTGGTTAAACATTGGTTTAAATTTTGCGGCGTCATCGCCAGTATCGCCAGTCGAGAACAACAGCAACAACAACAAGAATAATACTCCTGCATCCTGTCACTGTCAACAACATGGCGGCATTGGTGGCATTGGCGTCGCCGCTTTATACAAAATCAACAAGGCTTCAGTTCATCGACCACTTAATTTATCCAGCTCTGAGCTTTGAGCAAAGGCAAAAGCGACGTCAATTGTGGTGTGGCATGTGGTGGGCAATGTGAGCAGGCGTGGCTGGCGCATGCCTTTGGCCAGACAGTGAAATGCACTTAATTGCCATCCACCCCTTGTCCCCTTACTGTTTAGCTCGCCAACACTCAGTCCGTCTCACTTTGGGTACAATTAAAAAATCAGTCGGCCAAAAATAAAACGCAGCATGCATTTAGGCGCAGAGAGTAACAGAGGACAAGCTGGCAAGCTGGCTCTCTGTGTGTTTCATTTTCATTTTCATTCATTATGCATTAATGTAAATACGGTAAATGTTGTCCAATCATTAACATAATTGAATTACAAACAAGCGTAGGGCGCTCTCCTCTCCTCTCCTCAATCCTCGGCAAATTTCGTCTCTTGTCCATGCGCATGCATAAATCGCAATTTTAATTACTTGCTCGCCTAATGGATTGTGTGTTATGGACCGGCAACCAGTAACTAAAAAGTGTTACAACACCCAAAAAATAGTCAAATGCATTTGTATTCGTTCATTAAATATTTTACGACACATGAAAAGAGAGAGAGAGAGAGAGAGAGCGGGAGAACGAAAGAGAGAGGTGAATGAAGCAATTGAATTTTGCAGTTAAAAGCTTCAATCATTTTCAATTGCCACAAACTAATGGCTGATAATAAAATATGCATGACATAACAGTCAGACAGATAGACAGGCAGGCAGGCAGGCAGGAAGCCTGTCCGCAGTTCACCCAGAACTAATGATAGAAACGAACGTGTGCCTGATGAGCCAATCTAAGGTTGAGCCACAAGCAGAAATGACACCTGTGCCACCAGAACAAACTACTACCTGAACGTTGTATGCAACGTAAAAGCAATCATCAAATACTGCTACGTTTATTGATTTGCTTTGGTGTTTTTGCGGTTTGCCCCCAAAGGAAACTTAATGCATAAAGCCTCCAATTAAGTTTTATTTTAATGTATTCCATTTCGAACGTCTTTTAATAACATTTTTCGTATACGGTCACAGTCATATTACTCATTTGCCATAAACCAAAAGGTGACCATAACACGTAGCACCCAGCTCGACTTGCCTCTATATTTTTTTTATGGGTGGGATTGGGCGTTAAGTGTTGCCTTGACGATGACGACGACGTCGATGTGGGACCCATGGGTGAGATTTAAGCTTTAATGATGCATGAAGCGGGCACAGGATGTGGCTGCCCAGTCGTGGGTAAAAGGCAACGAGCGCAAATGTGCACAGAGAGAGAGAGAGAGAGAGAGAGACAAAGTAGCTAAAAGATGGGCTTGCATATTGAGTGGCATTTAAATGCTTGAAACATGTTGTGCTGTTTGTGTGTGTGTGTGTGTGTGGCTAACGTTTTTGATGGTGTTTATAAAGAGAGATTGTGTGCTACATCATCAAAAAGATGATTGAATATTTGGTGAGAATTTTAGATAATTGATATGATATAAATATGTTATTAGATATATAAAAGACTAACAACTATTTTCCCCCTTTCTCTCTTGCAGATGAACCGTGCTTTACAGCTGAAGCCAGCTGAAAATGAAAGTCGCAGCGGTAAGTAAAATCCAAACTATAACCCAATATAGTAAATGTGTATGTATACACGTATATGTATATATAATTTTATTTTGCCATTTGGCAATTCAATTTGCCGCTTTGCCAATCAAGTCGCCATAGGTGCTCACAAATATAATTACTTTGCTGCCAAACACATTCACAGCGTCGACCAAAACTTGACCCGTCGTCGTTGTATAAGTTTTCTATAGGTAGGAGTTTCCTTTGTAAAAGTGCAGCGTCAACGAAACTTTTATTCTTCTTGGTTTTTTTTTCATTCACATCTTGCCCAAGTATGTGGCAAAGTTGAATGGGTGTACGAAGACAAGCTCGAACCTCAAAAAATACTTGAATCTCATCGTTTTTCTATTTTTCAACACCTAGTACAACACACGTCAGCTAAAATTACGGGCGCGCTTCGATAAACTGTCAAAACTGTCTGCAGAAATTTGACATTTCACAACAAAAAAAAAAAAACACACACACACACACACACAAAAACCATCAGACCAGAGAAAAAAAATCAAAATGTTGTGTGTGTATAGAAAATACAAAGGTTGAAAAAAAGTTTGGGCAAAACAACGTTGAACTGTCAATTTCAGGCAATATAGCTAGCGGACAAGGGAGCTATTTTTGCTCTCCTCTGCACTGGTCAGGGGCGCCATATTGTTTTTACTGGGCTGTTGTCATGTTTCACGCTTGTTTTTGACAGCATAGCAGCCCATGCTACTCCATTGACGACCCACCCACTGCTGCTGATTATTCGAAGCAGGAAGTAAAAGTGGGCGAAGATTTGCATAATTTACACAGCACTTGATTTTGCTTTTTTTTGGGTCATTTCTCAAGTAGTTCTTGCATTGATAAACTTATTGACAAGCTCATTATGCATAAGGCAGACAAACGGCTATTGCTTAAAAATCACATAAAAAGCATGCTCAAAAGATTTATACTCAAAGCTAAGTAATACGCGAAATGAGAGGATTAAAAATGAAATATACTGTCATATCGATTGCCATCTATTATATACTTTGTACTGATTGAAAATTGATAGCTCAGCTTTAGTATTGTATTAGTATTGTAGCATTGTAAGCAGTTACGTAATGCATTTTCCGGTTCAATTAACTTTGCCTAAGTTTCGTTCTACTCTACACACAGGATATCACTCTTAAATTTACATCTATTTTAGAGCAAAGTTCCTTACCCCAAAAAGAATGTCACTGAAATTGAGTTGCCCCTTTAGGGTGATGCTTGGTGCAGGTGGAAGCCGCAAAAGTCAGTGCACTGCGCGCAATCTTTGAAGACAGCAGCTGGCAGCGCTTATCAAAGCTGCGCAGCGCCCAAAATGTCCATTGCACAAATTGCTTCTGCACACACACACACACACAGACAAAAAGTAAAGGAGAAAACATACTGGGAAAAGGAGATGAAGAGGGAAATGGAAGCCATTGCTCATAATAGTCAACGTTGACGGTCGGTGGACGGTTGCTGTGGCAAAAACTTGACAAAGTTGATGTGTCAAATCAGCAGAAGGCGAGAGCTGAGAGCTAAGGACTCGAATCGACGCAAGGATGCTGAGCTATACAAACAGGATGACCTTTAAACTTTGCCAAAGGACATGAAAGCACTAATCGTTACGTTGCTCCCTTCGTACATTCAACGTTCATTTGCCAGTTGCTTCGATTTTACTTCAAGTCAGTTCTCTCTGTTCAAAGCGCTTGGCGGCAACAATTTAAACTTTTCTAATCCGCTGGGGATTCAAACTTCAACTTTCAGCAGTGGCAACTTGGCGGCAATCTGTCCGCACAATTGTGCTGCTCTCACTCTCGCTCTCTCTCTTTTTGCCATACAAACATTGCTAGTCGTGGGCCCAAAGGCAGTCTGAGTTTTTGGGCCCATCAGCAACGCAATCATGTCGACATTTTTGTTTGTTGCTTTGTTTGTACTCCTGTTCTCCTACACTGCCGAGTGTCTCTCTCTCTCTCTCTCTCTCTCTCTCTCTCTCTGTCTCGGTCTGTCCACTTCTTTATATCGGCCAACAACAAATTTGTAAGAAATTAAAGCGCTCAACTTTTTGGGCTGCGCTATCAGCAACGCACTTGGCAACTCAACAGCTAGCTGGCGACTTTTGACTTTGCCTAGGCCAAAATGCAATTATCCAAGGACAAGTTTAATTGCTTGGTTGAAAGAGCTTGGCCAAAATGTCTTTGACTGCAAAATTTTGACGCTGACATTTACAGATTTTTTTTTTTTTTGTTGCGCTTTACTGAAAGTTTTTATTCAAATTTAATTTATTTAAAATCAAATCAAGCTGAAAACATGTGTGCACATGAGTTTGCATTAATAAGCTTAGAGCTGAATGCTTCAAGAAAGTATAAAAGTTGACCGTTTCTCTTTGTTTCTGCAACAACAAACTGAAATTTGCGCCATTTTGGCTTTTGTTTTCATGTCGCATATGCAATTTTCTGTGTGACATTTCTAAGGTCTGATGACTTTCATTTCATTTGCCATGAAACAAAAAAGCACACACACACATGACTAAACACGCACACACACGTTTAGTTATTTATCTTGATATTCGGTTTCTCTCTAGCTCAAACACACACACTTACACACACGCACACAATCATGTTTCATCATTATCAAACTCATATTGTCGCCAGTTTCGTCTTCGTTTGCGTCTCTCGCTTTTACGCGTAATTTGTACTTGTCTAACACGTAATGATGTCACGTAAATTGCATACGTTGACGTTACGTTGCGTTGCTTAGGATTTTTAAACTGCACACAAACCAACACACAGAACCAACAGCAAATTGAGCAAAGCAAACGAGCTAGCGAGCGACCGAGCGACTTAAAGTCAAATTAATATTACTCATACGCAGCGTAGCTCGTACAATGCCGAACTCTGTCTCGTTCACGTTCGCTTGCTATCTCTTTTGCACGCACAAACATATAAATAAATTGTGAAATCCATGCCATTTCCTTGAAAGCACCAACACAGATTTATGTTTCTAAACGCGCATTAATTTCCTTACCTTTATCCTGAGCGGAGTCTGTCTGAGCGTGTGTTAGTATGTGTGGGTATACGGTGTCCTGTGTCATACGTCAGTAAATCAGCTGAGTTGCTGCCACCTTTTCTGGCTTGCCTCTGCCTTCCCATCTCGCCACATTCATCATACTTATAAATATTCATTTCCTTTACCACGCTCGCTGTACCCCCAAAAAATGATTGCAAAAGATTAAAAATCAACTCCATAAAAATATGTGCATAAACGTTCTCAGCGTTGATAAATTACAAAGTAAATTAACTTAAGCGGACAGCCTGAACGAAGAAAGAGAGCGAGGGAGAGAGAGGTTGATAAGGAGAAGATTAAAGCGCTCACATTCGCACTGTCATTCAGTCCATCTGTCCGTACATCAGTCAGCCAATTGGAAAGCGTATGTGAAAATGTGTTTGTTTTTCTTTCGCTTTTTCTACTTATCGATAATGAAACAAAAACTTTGAGCGGCTCATTTTCTGGCTGCTCAGACAGCCTAATTATTATAGACAACGCCTCATCAAATTGAAAAGCAATGAACTATAAAACAGCCTGAATAGACAGCGAAAAAATGAGAAAGACAGGGAGAGAGAGAGAGTGAGAAACTAACCCTAACAACAACATCAGCAACAAAACTCCTCATAAGCACGAGGCGCAAAAGTTTCGCATGCCCCGAATCCAGGCACTGGGAGTTAAAGAAGAAGAAGTGGGCGAAAAACTAATAATAATAATACGCACTGTTGGCTGCAAAAACTTTTCTCATTTGTGCACAGTTTTTTTCTTTCCTCCCAACACCCACTACCGCGCTCCCTCGTCAAGTGTCGCTATCTCTATCGTAAGGCTGATGCTGTTGCGGCTACTGCTGCTGTTGCCATTTCGTATGATTACGCATTTGAATTGTATTGGCGCCAATTTGTGCTGGTTTCTTTTCGACGACGTTGGCCAATTTCATTATCGACACTTTACCTGATACTTTTCTATTCCCTTATTAAAACTTGGCTTATTAGCGTGCAGCCAAACAAAATGTTTATGAGTGAGCAGAAATGATATACACTTTGATGTGCAAGCAATAACAAAATGTGAAGGCAAGTGACAAAATTCAATTGAATTTATATTGTGATATATTAAGTAAAAAAGTTGATTGGAACTTGTCTGGTGAATGATGATTGGCTTTGGCATCATCTTCTGCTTTGACTGAAAAGCAGGCGGCGCAAATTAAAAAATTCACCACTAAGCCCAATAACAAGGCCGCACACAGACAAAAGGCATATATATAAAGGCCAAAGAGGCTAAAGGCAGCGCCTAAAAAGCAGACATCAATTTCTGCTTTAGCTGCTTTATCTGCTTCTTTCGTTCTGTTTGCTTCTCGTACTCCGTCGTCTCCACCCCAAACTTACCCCCGCCCAGCGCTCGCAAATTCTTTAATCAGCTTAAATTCACACGTACCAAAAGCGACGTATAGCCATTGATTGGAGGCTTTCACATTACCCCCAAACCACCCTCACACCACAGCTGTCCAAAAATCTTTATATATTCCTCTGCTTTATCCACATTTCTCCCACTCCTCGTTTTCTTTTGTGCTGCTGCTTTTATCAAAGCCAGTTCAAAGGCGCGTATGTGTATTTAGGCTTTTATTGTTTTTGACCTTTTCTTTTTTTTGCTTTGCTTTTTTTTTTTGACAACAAGAAATCGATTTTCCCCACATACATACATTCGCCGACAGACGCCTACACCCAATAGCTGGAGCAGCATCAGTATCAGCAGCAGCAAAAAGCAACAACAAAAATGTGAAGAAAACGCTTTGCGCTCAAATAAAAGTAAATCACGAGCGGCAGCAGCAGCCGCTGCCTCATTCACAAGTTCAAATAAGCGATAATAAGTATTTATATGCCCCGAAATACAGGCGGCACATTTTTTCTCTTTTGCTTTGGCTGTATACTTAGTGGAAAACAGGCTGCTAAATGCGTTTTAATGTTTTCGAACACAAGCACAAAAAGAAAACAGCTTTTGGGTCCGGCAGCGTCTTAAATATTTAAGTATACTTTTAGGCAGTTTTCTTTTCTTTTTTTGTGTGTATCATTTTTTCATTTTGTTTTGCTTTCGTTCGGTGCGTAGTTTGTCTGCGCATCATTTTTCTTACGTTGTTGCTTGATTACGTTCTCTTTACGAGCGAGTGAAGCCTGTCAATTGGCTGAATGCCTCGTAAAAATGCCAAAAGCCTAGACGCCGGCTGCCTGGAGAAGCAAATGAAGCAAAAAAAAAAAAACAGAAGAAGGCACAACACCAAGAGCTAAAAATGGCAACCAAAAACGATTTGTAATGTTTTTCTTGGCGTGCCGGAAACGGAAAAGACAACAAAGAGCAACAAAAAAAAAAAAAGCAGACTAAAGTTCATATTGAATATGTGTGTGTTGGTTGCTTTTTAAGTTTGTTATTGTTTTTATTTCTTGATGGCGGTTTTGAGAAATTGGTGTTTAGGCCTGCCAAATGTCGTCATTAGCGTTTCAATTGCCATTTTAGTCCGTGACACTTGAAGCATTTGCATAAAATTCAAGTCAAGTTGTTGACATTGATGGTTGACGTTTTTCGATTTTTGCTTTTGGAGGAGTGCGAACGTAGCTCAAATGCAAATTTAAAGCAGCTATTTGGTTGATACAAAGGCAACTACTTAATTGTATGGAGAAAAAAACACCCAATCAGCATCATTATTCGAAAAATATTTTAAACTCAATTCCTTACCAATTCTAGCTTCATTCAAAAGTACTTAAATATGCCAATGAGTGATTGAATTTTTTATAAAGTGCATTTTCAATGTTTTATTTTTTTTTTAAATTTAATAAAGTCGTCGCGGCTTAGGCCATGAACTTAAGCTTCGCTAGCTGCCCAAAGCACCTGACCCGATGAACAAACAGACAGACAAACACAGAGAAAAAATACTTTGCTGATCTTATCAGCGCGGCAATTGTCTGACGCTTCTGCGTGTGTTTTTGTTTGTTTGCGGTGTCTTCATTTGACATGGCACGGGTGGGGCGAGGGTCCATTGTCGTATGGCCGAGTTGCACGATAAGCGACACGCGAAGGCGTTAGGCTGGAGCAGATGGGAATCTAGAAACTCGCAGCTTGGCGATCAATAGTGTCAACTGGGCGACGGCTAGCGGGGCGTATGTGTAATATAAAAAGTAACTATTTCTAATGCAATATGACGAACATCAGTGGGTGAAGGGTGGATATTAGGGGGCTATGATAAGCATCTGGAGTGCGATTTTATTGCAAGCGGCGCAATGTTTTAATTGTTTGTCGTGCACGGTTTGCTATTCAGCTGCTGCGTTTTTTTTTTTTTTTTGCTTTTCAAACATACAGCTCAGCCATAAAAGATTGTAATCTTAATTGCATTTAGAGTGCCTTGCATTGTAGGTTAATAATCATAAATGTTATGGTAATAGTAACTACATATGCGAATGTGTTTGGTCGCCGTGTCAAGCATTTTGCTTGTTATTGTGGCTGAAAACTATACTGTTGTTGCTCTATTTATTTTCTCTGCTTCTGGAGTACACAAGTTGGACCAGGCTTTCGAAATGCAGTGACATTAGCAGCATTGTATTTTGCAGGTGGCAGGGTTACAATTAATGATATTATTCTTCATTAAAGAAGAGAAGTTTGAGAAAAAGTGGAGGAAATAATAATGTATCCCAATGAATATAGTTTTAAATAGTTGTTATAAGTTCTTGTTGTATTTCAAATTTTCATCATACTCGAATATATTCTCAAAAATGTATTCTTTGTTAATTTCGTTATTCTACTTTTAGCACACTTTATTGAACCTTAAAATTTAAAGAAACAAACGTTTCGTAACTTTTCGTTTTCTCACATCAAAAGAATAAAGTGACTCCAATTCTGTCAACATATTTTGACAAACCAAAACACATTTTATTCAGTTGGTTATCTATCCTTATACATATATATATTCTTAAACTCGTAAACTCTGGTTTCCCACGGACATCGTTTTGTGACTTGCCAACACGCAATCTTACCATATCGTTCCCATATACTTGCATTCCCCTCTTTGCCTCTTGGCCATGCTTGGCGTGTAAAAGCGAGAGAGATAGTATTTTATGCGAATGTTTTTGCACTTGTCCTCTATTTTTCCTTGTGGCAAGAACACACTTGAGCAAGCGAGTACAAAGAACGAAGCTCTAGCGTTTGCTTGGCTCATATACTTTACAAATCTTGATAGCTTAATAGCAAGTTAGACTTGGTGTTTGGGGAATGGGGAATGAGAACGGGGGGTGTGTAAAAAGCAAATACATGTTTTGGCCAGCGGGCGAGCTAAAAGAAAGTCTGGCACATTTAAGAGCCACACACAGAGCCAAAAAGCTAAAATAATATTAAAAGTCATAAAAATAACAGCGGGACAACCACAGCAGCAACGACGAGAAAAACAAAACAAAAATGTTACATTCTCTAAGTTTTTCATATATCTTTGTCTCTCTCTTTCGCTCTCACCCTCCGTGTTTGTGCTAATTTAGGCGAAATCAATAGAACCCTTCAAAAGTGTCGGCGCACTCTGGTTAAAACTAATGAACGTAGGTGGTAACAACAAAACAACGAGAATTTATGTCAAGATGAGTTACAAAGCAGCGACAAAAACTATAAAAATTAACGAGCTGCAAGTAATGGAGCATACTTTCTGGCGTTTGGTCCCCGCAATGGGCATAATATGCGCTCCACTGCCTGCAGTTCTGCCCATTGTTGCCTGCTCTCTTTCACTCTTCTCTTGTCTCACTCGCTCTCTTTGTGTTTAGTATTATAATGTCATTATCATTTTTATTAATGCATTTTAAATGCATTTTCATCTATATGCTTTTATTTAGTTTATTTCTTTGCTCCTTTTCATTCATAATTTTTAATGCTTGGCCAAGCTCACAGCTCATTAGGCAGACAGGCAACAACAAAGAATCGACAACAACAAATCGTAGAAAGTGTCTGCCATGCCAAGACACAGGCGTAGACAAGATTAATGCTTTGTTGCCACAGGCCACGTATCCATGCCACACACACACAACACACACACACGTACGTAAAGAGTACTGTCTTTCAGCCATGGCTTTTTTTATATTATTTTGAAAGTCGCCTCAAAGTCATGTGCACGTCTCTGAGCCAGTGCTGTTAACTGCATTTAAAGTAGTTGTTGCTGTTTTTCTTCGACTTGTTTATTTTTTTCCACACTGAAAATGGCACAATAGTTGAATACTCGAATGTGAGTCGAGTTGGGTCAATCACACGGGCCAAGAAAAAAAGAAGATTTCAAGAAGGTTTTTCAATGGAAATGGTTTTTGGGGGCTTGCCAGCATTGTTATGGATAGAGCCCAACAGCAACAGATTTTGAAGTAGCTTGGCAGCGTGCTTGAGAGTTCGAGATGAAGCATAGAAGATTACACATTGTTTACACGATTGCATTCTACAGGGAGAAATAAATAAAATAAGCTGACAATCGAATCATTTCTAGCAAAGAGAAGAAATATATATGTGAATAAAAGTAATCAGAACTACCATAATTTAAGTCATATTTTTGAGTCCTGTTGTTGTTTATTGAACGTTCTACTTTACTGCGGTAGATGCAAAATCATCTTGCTATAATTCTCTGGCATGTGCATGGATAGCATTCTGAATGACTTGACCCCAAGCGCGTGATTCATGTTGTTACTTAAAACCAACTTAAAGCACTGCAAATGCATTTCTGTTCATGCACAGAGTCTGTTTCACTGGGTTGTGTATATGTTTGCTTGCCACAAACGTGCCTGCAACAAAACAAGCCATAGCCAAAGTATATATATATATATATATATATATGTATACCTTCTATATAGCGAGTCATCATCCAGCTATCCATTCGTTCGTCCATCTATCCATCCATCCATCCATCCATCTATGCAATGCAGCAAGTCATGCAGCGCAGCTCGCTGACCCGCACGATGCCTTTGTCTGGCCTGCCTCCCCAACATTGTCATATTCCACTCCTCAACCCCTACAGTCTGTCCAGCTTGCATGCATTTGGTTTTACAAACAATATTTGTTGTTGTTGTCTTTAACACAACAGCTACATCAAACTCAGGACTCCCATTGAGCTCTGTCTATTTTGAATCCTCTTTTTCACTTTTTCACCCAACAGCCAACCCACACCGAAGACTAAACAAACTAATATGCTATGCTTAAAGCGTACATATTGGACTTATAGTTGTTGTTGTTGTTAGTTTGCTTGCTTGCTTGTTGTTATTTTTGATGTTGTTTGTATACAAGAGCGGCAACAGCTCCAGCTCTGGTTTTAACTTCAGCTGCAATCGTTTGCTGACTAGTACAAAAGGCCTCCCGCTGCTCCCTTCTCATTCTTCTCTACTCTGTTTCTAGTTGCTGCCCAGTTGCTGGCTTGTCATATTTTGTGCTCTCACGCTGCCTACAACATGACACGCCATTGTGCTGGTCCAAAAGTTTTCTACAGCTAGAATTCCCGAGCTGAGCTCACGTTGACGACCCCTCGATCCTAGCAAAACCACCTACCCACATTGCCTGTCCACGTTTATCATATAAATTCTCTAGCTGTTGTTATTTTTTCCTATTATTTCTTCTTTTCTTGTTGGTATTTTTTTTGTTTTTTTGTTTTGTTTTTTGTGATGCTTTGCTCCCTGATCCTGGCCTTAACAAAAAGGCTAAAAACGTTGGCTTGTTTTGTGTTGTTCTGCCTGCTATTGAAGGCTTAAGCGTCAGCGTCAGTCAGTTAGTCATTCAGTCAGTTAGTTAGTTGGAAGGCTCTTCGTTTAGTCGTGCCCTGTGACGATGCTCAGTAAACAAACACAAAATCAACGCCAGGCAAAAACAACAACAAAACAGCCTATAGCATAGCCCATATGGTAGATGATGGTCGAACTATTTCGTCTATTCCTCTGTTTATCTGTCTATCTATGCAGCAGATGCAAGTGCATTTTACACTTGAATGCTGTGGCAAGCATTGCTTAAAGCTATGCATGTACAAAAATAAAACAAAAAAAACCTGTTGACTTGTTTTTGTAGGTGTTTCAATGAAAACTGTTAGCCTTAGGCACATGTGTAAGTGAATACTGAACAAAGCAGCAAAATATGTGCTCAACTCTTTAGATTGAGATGTCAGGCAATTCAAATGGTAACTAAGAAAACACAGCATAGTTTCAAGAAGATATGCTTTAGCTTTTCATTTGGTTGACGCATTTATATTTGTGCTTTGCGAAAAGCAATATACTGCTTATTATTATTGGCAATAAAGCACAGCTGCTATTGCCGCACACTTGGATGCAGACAGTTTGGCAACACTATAAACTCATCAGCGTAATGAAAATTATCCCAACTTTATCTGAAAATAGCAACAACAACTGTCGCTCCCTTGTCTATCAAAAACGCGTATCAAAAACGCGCGCATGTGTTTAATTACTCATTTTCAGCAGGGAGAAGCCGGAGGAACGTCACATTGTCGGATAGTTAAAAATTAACTATGATAATTAAAAATTGCTCAAATAGCATAGAAAAATCTAATGAAATTTGACAAGAACAAAACGATGTCATATCTGTTCACATCAATTTCGAAACGTAAATACAAGTGCTAGTGGGCAATTAATAATTTAGGATAGAGAAGGAGCAAAGGTTGCTGTGTGACAGCTCTGTTAAGTTCAACGCAGCGTAGCCCATAAAAGTGTGCTTTACAATTTTCAATGGTAAAAGCGCGATTAAAGTGAATGGTGTCACCCCCCCAAACACATAGTTTGATTGAAAACTTCGCGCTGTGCTGTGACTTTCAACTGACATTCAAATGTGGTATCAGCTAAAAAACGTTAAAGAAGCACGATGCGCTAGAGCAGCACATGGTTATACAATTATGATGTAGTTGCAGCCAATGCGTCTAGTGGGGAAATGAAGAGTCCACATTAAGTGCCATTGTCTGGCTGTTAACATGCTCATTACTAGGCAAAAGGCAAAAACAGAGACAGATATAGAAAGAACTGAAACTGAAACTTGTTCATGACTTCACTTCAATTATAATTACGTCAAACAGTGCAACAGAAGAAGTAAATGTGCAACTTGAGGCAAACAACAAACAGATAGAGAACGAGACCACATCATCATCCTCAAACCCTCACCCCACGACTCACTTATAGCAGACAGACTTGTCGACAAAACACACAAACAACTTGCAAGTGAGCATTTCCTTTAATGCCTCGCATTGCGCTTTTGCCAGAGCTCTAGTTATTTTTTTATTTTTTATTTTTATATTACATTACATTTGCTTCCAAAGTGGGGAGACTGAGTCCGGACAACGAGAACGAGAACGACGACGACGACGATGATTGTCATTGTTTTTAATGCCAAAGAGTTTGTGCCTGGTCTCTGGCAACATAATACTAACATCATTCCATTCAAAAGGAACGCAACGCACAAAAACTGTCTGAAGAAAACTCATAATTGCCCCGCTGCACAAATTGCAAGTTATGGCCAAAGTTGTGCTAAAGCACATCCATACGATCCAACGAACTATAAGCATTCATCATGTAACCCTAGCTGGACAGGCAGGACGGGGGAGAAAGTTCACTGCTCCTGGCAGGTGGTCCAAGCAGGTGCAAACAAGTCCTTTTCTTGCTTTGATGCAATTTATATAATAAATGCGTTAACGAGAGAGCTTGAATTATTATACGAATAGACTGCAATTTGTAGTTATTATATTACAAGCATAAGACTACCTTGCAGAGATTAGAGATTAGGCAACAAATAAAGTTGCAATTGTTAATTAAGAGTGTTTGCTTTTTTATACAAATATTTCGATACTATTGAATGGTTACTTAAAATGCGTTTGAAATAAAAAATATTTTTTTTAATAAAAGTTTTAATTGTATTTTATGTCATTAACCAACTCATGAAAACTCAGTTTGCAACTTTTATACTGATTTTACTGACAAATTTTTAATTACTGCCCAAGCGATTAATTTTACTGCATATATATATATATACTTCAGGTTGAGTTCAGCCACATTTCATCTGAGTTAAGCAGCTCCAACTGCAATTTAAATATCGCTTAAAGCCTTGTGCTTGTTTTTTATGTTTTTTGGCTTGCCCGCCATTTTATTGATGTCTTTTGACGCCGCACTTTGGCCCAGGACAGAATGAGTCTGGTTTGGATGCTGTGCATCCAGGATACGCACACAAAACAGTTGGCAAACACAGAGCAAAAGCAACAAAAACCGACTGGGTCCAGTGTATTCGGCACAGCTGCCCGCAGTCCAAAGTCAGTTGAACGTTTTGTCTGCTTCCCTTTCTTTTTCTCCTACATATCTCTCTGTTTCTCAGCGCGTCACTCACGACTCGAGTTATGATGGTAAAGGGGGTTGGACGAAAGTGACTCCCTCCCTCTCTCTCTGTCACTCTCTGCGACTATAGTTGTAATTTATTTGGGTGCTCCGGCAACGTTTTCTTTATTGCTGTTGCTGCTGCTGCTGCTGCTGCTTCTGTTGCGACCGGGCAAAACTTATTAATTTAGACTTTTTGTTAGCAAATTTGCGTCTGGGTCGTTGCCCAACTATGCAACATCCAACAACAGCAACAAAATGCTGTTTGGTTCGTTGTTGGTTTTTGCTTTGCTTTGGCAACATTTATGCAAATTAGTTTTGATTGTCTCTGGCTCGGCTAGGGGTATATAGGGCGTGTGGTGGGGACAGGAAATTGAAAGTTAATTTGCATGCCGCATAGTTTAAGGCTCCTCAGACACAGTTAAATACACAACAATAACTGTCGACTGGGCGAATGCTTATTGTTTCGTATACACATTCATGCTTACATATTTTATTTCATTTCATTTTATTATTGCATTATCTTTGCACTGCACTCTCATATTTATTTATATCCAGCCAGCCACCCGTCGCCTTATTTAATTGCACGTGCATAATTCTTTTAAATTGCAATTATTACAACGCCTGCACTGCAACGCAGAGAATGCCGAGAACACTTGGAAAATTTATGTTCATTTCAGTTCATTTCGGTTCATTTCGGTTCATTTCTTATGCACGCAGCTGGCCAGCTTAAAGAAACGCTTCAGTCGCATTCTCATCCCCATTCGATGCGCTTTATTTTAACAAGTTTTCACTCCGTTGCGGGCCATCGTTTTTTTGTTGTTTTTTTGTGAATGCGCCTTTAAGGCGCTTACTTGCATATTTATGTCACTGACAGGAATGTGTCGCCTCTGGTCACTCTGGTCCAGCGTTACATAAATATGAAGTATGTATAGGGACGTAAAGTGGGGGAGTACGGGGTTTGTTAACTTGGCTGGTTGGCTGAGCTGCTGTTGCTGCCTTTGCTGCTCGCTCATGTGTGACAGTGGCCAGCTGGCTGAAGAGACAGGACAATTGACAGTTTTGTTGCATAAATTTTGTGGGGGTGCTGGACGCTGGCAATATACGTATATCACTGAGGAGGGTGGGAATGCAAAGGTTCAGCCCGGAACTGAACTGAAACTGACAGGATTACGCCGATGGCAAAGCTGGGAGAAGAAGCTGAAGTAGATCGGGTGTGCAAGAGCCTGACAATAATTTCATATGACACTTGGCTTTCGTCTGTTATCGTTATTAACATAATGCGAAACTTTGTTTTCATCGATGATCCCAAAACTTACGCTCTAAATTTTTTGTACTACATAGAACTGTTATTGTTATTAGCAATATTCACTAACGAAAAATAAATAAATACTGTTTTTAATAAAAAAAATTATAAGAAGCATAAAATAATAATCAAGCACAATATTAATCACAATATGTTTTTTTTTATATAACATTTCAATGTTCAAATAATCAATTTTCTTTCCATTTAAATTATGATCGTCTACTAATTCATTAACAGAATAGCCACCACAAAAACATTTCTCATTTCCTTCTATGGCTAAAAACGTGTTGCAAATGTGTCCTTCAAATGTGCAAAAATCGAAAGCTAGCAGTCTCCCTACATATATGTAACTATATATGTTTGTGTCAGTGTATGCTTTTCGGTGTCACCCAACTCTGGCAGAGCAACTGCAGTCAACTCGTTTGTTGCAACTCAGTGCACAGTGTTGGCGAAAAATTTCACAACTAATTGAATATTTAAAACTGCCAAACCGCAATTTCAAATTTATTACCCTGTGCAGCAAGCCCTGCAACATGCAAGGGAAGCGAACGGGAAGAAAGGGAGAGAGTGGCAAAGGGAGAAGGCAACCAACCAGTAGAGCGTCCATTCAACGGCCATTACCTTTTCCATGTGTGTTTCTCCCTTGGTGCCCTCTCTTTTTCTATATGTCTCGCTCTCTTCGTCGCTTTTGCTCTCTCTCTCTCTCTCTCTGTCTCTCTCGTTGGCAGTGTCTCTGGTATAAAATGTCACTTAATTGCAATTTAGTAAATTGTTTTCCATGTTGTATAACAACGGCGGCAACAAGCAACAACTACCCCTGAGTGAAAGCAATGCGTGCACCCACCCCACCCTCTGCTGTTTTACCCAACATGGGGCACACACATATTAAAACCATAAATTTTGCGGTGATTTATCTTAATTTAAATGTTGCAACAATGCATGCGGCTGGTTGTTGGCGACGTCTGCTGCCTGGCCTTTTGTTTAAATAACAAAGAAGCTAAAAGTATGCAACAATTTTTTGTATCCCATGCACATAAACAAATAATATGTAGCACATTTAATGGCGGTAGAGCGTAACGTTGCTATTGTATTTTAATTTTTTGTTTTCTATTTTTTGTTTTTTTTTTGCTCTTAAAATATTTTGCTTTTTTTGGGACGCCGCCACGCTGTGCGCGAAAAATCAATTAAAAATTCATCAAATAATTAACAAAAGCACAACGCTTGCCGGCAAGATGGGGTTAAACAATAGCTTCGACTGCCGCTATGTCCTCTCGTCTCTCGGCATTCTCTGGGGAGTGTTTAACTTGGCCCGCTAAGGGACGTAATTTCAATGCTGCTGCTGACTTCGCATGTGTGTGTGTGTGTGACGCGCAAAACAAATTAAATTCAATTTAGTCAACAGCAGCAGCAGCAAGAGCAAGTGCAGAAGTAGGCAGAAATGTGGGAGAGGTTTGGTGAGGGGTAAGGGCGAAAGTGCCTTCTGCAAGAAGGTGCAATTTTGATGGATTGCTTTGGCTGTCTGCCATTTGAGTGCTGGCTGGGTAAGGAGGTTCAGGAGCTGGTTGCCTTGTTTGTTGCTTAGCTGCAAAGTTGTCGAGTTCCTGCTGCTGCTGCAGCTACTGCTGCTGATTTTGTATGCTTGTGTGCGCAAATTTACATATGTGCTGCTGGTGTGTGTTTTGTAGATGTGTGTGTGTATTGTATGTTTGCTAGACTAAAGTTGCGCCCAAGTTAACGCAGCTGCATTTAAACTTTGTTTGCACTGAAGTAAAAATACAGAACAACAAAAGCAAAAAACAAAAATTATACATACATAATACGGCAACCTCGCTCATACAAGAATGTAAAACTTTTCCCAAGCAAATGGCATTAAGCTTTAAGCTGTAGCATACTTTTGAGCGCCCCCATTAATTTCAAAAGAACAAAAAACTATAACAAATTACTTTAAATAGCAAAATTACTTGAAATTAATTATTTTAATAAATTAAAGTGTTTCTTTATATATCTGTTTTTTTTTATTTTTTTAATATATAAGATCAAAACTTGAATTATTTTTAAAACGCAATATTCATTTCTGAAATGATACTCAAAGCCTGGTTGATGTTATTATAGGTCTTGCTTGAGTCTGGTGGCTTAGGAGGACTCTGTAATAATATAATATATTCTCCGGACATCAAATCCAGAACTCAGTAAACTCTAAGCACAAATTTTAAGCGATTAACAAATTTTGTGTACCCGTTAATCAATGTTAAGCTAAATCGGGAACATATAGATATAAATCTTTTTCGTTAAGCATAAAAATCATGGCCTACCTTCAGTCAGTGCTTTGGCTTAAGGCCATTTTTCTTGTCTGTCTACTGAAAAGAAACAAATGACAAAAAACCTTAAGCTAAGCCCCAAACAAGCCAAACCAAAAATCACAAATTTCCGCTTTTTAATGAATGCCTCTGACAGCTACCGGCTGGCTCTCTCGCCCTTTTTGTGGGCGTGGGTCAAAACGATAACACGTCTGCGACTGTAACTGTTACCAGTTTAAAAGTTGGCGGCGTGACATGTCAGCTTTTTGGGGATACGGCCGTCCTTTGTCTGTGTGTGTGTGTGTGCGTGTGGGTGTGAGGAGAGGAAGGAAGAGCCATGCAACTTCATTTACAAAAACCCCTTTTTAGGTGGGTGCCGACTGACTTTTGGCTTTTGTAATTTATACGAGCTTGAAGGCGTCATGTCGAGCAACACCTACAAATTCTTTTTGCCATTGTTTTTTTTATATAAATTTTTTTTTTTTGTTTTTTGCATAACGTCAACGTCTGACAAATGTGCCATAAGCAGCAACTGTAACAATCACAAATACAACAACAAACAGCTTTGAAACTTTTGCGTGCGGCTTTCGGTTTTGGTTTCATTTTTGTGTGTGGCCAGCGGTTAAAAAAGTTGTGGCCAAATAAATGGCCAAATGGTAGAAAATGACAAATGACCGTCAATCATGACAGGCCAGACAAGAGAGTCCAGCTGTAGACTCAAACCCTGCAACACATTGCAAAACGGGGGCTTGGGGCTGGGTGAGATGATAAGGCTAAGCTCTGTCTGCCACAGTTTTCACCCAGTTTGGGGCAATAAGGGTGAAGCCCAAAAAACACACCTGCTGGTCAATGACAGTCAAAGCTCATCATTGGCTGTAGTTTTTTCTTTTTTTGTTTTTTGTGGCCGAGAGGGGCAGAATGATTGCTTTTTGGCCCTCTAAATGAGTGTTTTGCGACAGATAAGTTTTAGAGCTCATATTTTTGTGGATTGCCTGTAACAGTTGAGAACATTAACTGTGTGTTTGTAGCTTAAAGTAAGATATATCTTTGTGATAAATGTATTATGAGTTGAATTGGGGAAAATAATGTTAACAGCTCACAAAATAAAGAAACTGTAATTAAAATTAAATTTTTGCTCTATGTTTTTTTTTCTGTCGTTATGTTCTATTCTATTATATGTTTTTTCTTCTGATTATAAGAAAAGCATTTAAGTTTTTCATGCAGCCAAAATTCAAAGTGTGATAGTTAAAAGTTGCAACAAAGTTTTCAAAGATCTTACATAAAATTTTTACGCTGCAAAAGATTAACAATGAAATCTCTGAATGTTACTATATATATTTTTTTTTTTAGTGCATCATTTTTCAAGTAATTAAGTTTAAACCAAAGAAATTCTAATAACCGATTGACAAATTCTTTTTGGCTGGCTCCACGTTGCGTATGCGTAATAAGCGATTCATAAACTTTTGGCTAGCAAAATATGCTTTTGGCCCCGTACGGGGTAAACAAAATCGTTTGGCTGCAAGAATTTTTAATATTAGTTTGCAATCTGACAGAAGAGGGGCCACCAAATTGCTAAGACGAATAAGCTGGAAAAAATCATAGCAATTTTCTGGGTTGATCTTCAGAGTTTTTTTTTTTCCTACTTCTTATACACATATTTTCTGTGAGTTGGCAAAGTTTTCAGAGTTGCTGGCCCCCGAAGTGCCACTGTAAAATATTTTATTGAATATAATAAGCAACGAAAACTTTGGCCAAAGGACACATACCAAGTTGTAGTCATAGTGCTCGTCCTGTTCTGCCATTTAATATGAGAGCGCGCTCACAAACAATTTTGCTCCGGCTGTCTCTTTGTCCTTTTGTGCTTCTTCCCCCTTTTTGCATTTATTGCAGTCGCCTTTGTTGCTGATGCTGCTGTTGTTGCTGTTGCTGTAAGCAATATAATACCTGCGTGTGAAATAACGCAAAGTTTATGCAGCGCTGAAAAAACTTTGCGCTTTTAAATGAAAACTACAAAACATTTAAGTTGCTGGGCAACGGCTAGCAAATTTAAAATGACATAGCCCTCGAGGCGTTTGCTGAAAATGAAATTTAAAATTTCTTCATCTTCTTTTATTTTTGTGTATTATTCTTTGCAAAGTTTAGACTTTGTATTCGTGACTTTGATGCTTACCAGAAAAAAAGAAGTGTCAAATTAAATTTAGAATGTGATTTGCCGCGATTTCTTTATGTTTAAATTCATTGTGTGTAGCTGCTTTTGAATTTTTTGTTTGTTGCCCGTCGACTGCTTTTTATATGCCGTCAAAGTGAAAAACGCAACAACAAAAAATAAAGTTGCTCTAGAGATTTGAAACTGTCGAAATTGAATTGAATTTGGTTCGCATTTAACAGCTTGGAAATGAGTTACTTAGAAGTTGCTTTATAGTCATTTAATATACGCTCAAAGCTGATTATTAAAGCTATAAGTTTTCAATATTCGATTTGATAAGACAAAAGTTGTTGCTAAGAAAATAAATCCCTTAATAAAATCAAATTTTCACTAATGGCAATCAAATGTTGCCCAGACGCTCAATTAATGCTTCTTGTGATTTTTGCAGCCTTTGCCACGAGTCAACAAACAATTTCTATGCAAATATTTTACACAAATTATATTAAATATTTTCCATACGGCGGCGTCAAAAGCAACCAGCAAAAACAAATACAAGATTTTTGGGCTTACTACGTCTGCCTATTTGTGGCTGTCTGTCTATCTTTCTATCTGTCTGGCAGTGCGCCCAAAAATACTTATTTGCTCAAATTAAATATATACATTTGTGTATTTGTGCAGCACAAATATGTCTCTCTTCAGTCTTTCTGTCAGTGTCTATGCGAGTGTTTGGGTGTGTGGAAAACAAAATTATTTTATGGCGTTTGCGTTGGGCAAACAACCAGTAAAATAGTTAGCAATGGCAGGGGCAATTTGGTGAGTCACTTGACACTGCTGGAGAGGTAGAGTCTATGCTGTCAGTCAGTCAGGCAACACAGACTGCAGACGACGGCGCCTAAAACTAGACTTGCTTGCAATATTCGAGCCTTTAGGTGCGGCTCTTTGTTTGGACACAAACAGCGAGAGGCGCTAAAATTGATTAAGTTTGTTGGCTGCCAATGGAAAAGGCACTCAATCAAGCGGAGACCTTTACAAAAAACAAATACAAAAACCGCATGAAAAATAAAATAAGAGAGTCATTGAAATCGCACACAAAAGTGCCTAGCCAGAAAAAAAATTACATAAATGAATGACTGAATGAATGACTGAATGAATGAGAAGCGAATCGCATCGAATTGATCGAGAGAGAGAGAGAGAGAAAAAAGGCCGTTGTGCTATGTGCCGTGTGTTGTATTCAAAGCAAGTCATACGTAAAAACGTTGACTTTACACTCACACGCACATAAGAGCTCCCCATCATCAATTGATGAAAATGGCGGCGACAAGTGTCGTGAGATTACTGCGACTTGGAGACCGTTAAAATAAAAAACGCCATGTTCAGACAACATACATAGAGCATGAATACCTGAATTTCTATTGGAGGTCGCAGCTTAAGTGGTATTAAATATGTCTGGCTGCAGCTAGTTGAAAAAATTAAACATTTTAGTTTATATATCTTCAAATAATGTGTTAACAAGTGAAAGAAAGTAAAAGCTTTAGTTCGGTCTTTTACATGCATTTTATAAGCCTAACACACACTTGTCTCTCTTTTGAACTCTTTTGAATAGTAATCGTTGCAAAATCATACAACAATTGCAAACGCTCTGTGACTTATTTAAATGCCAGCGCAGTGTAGACATTGTGGCCATGACTGCCAAGACCTTTTAATTAAAAACTATTTTGCTTGCATTTTTAAGGGGCCTGTGGCGTTCTAAGGGGCGTATACTCAACATATACTAACTCCAATCCAACTGCTCCCACACACACACACTACCATTCCAATCTTGCACTCTTTCTTTCGCTTGCTGTAACCACAGCTTGAGCTGCAAAATTTTAGCATTTTAATTTAAATTTAATGTGGGCGTGTCAGCGCATTGCGTGCAACAGTTTCTATACCACTGCTAACACTCATCGTCTTTTTGCTCATTCTCTCGTTTCGTTGCATTAAGTCAAACGTAATCCGCACATGGCCCCGGCCACAAAAGGCAAAAGCACACACACACACACACAAACAGAGAGAAAGAGAGATAGCGAGAATGAGAATAACAGAGACAAAGCAGTGAAAATGTCTCCCTAAATTTCATACCCCTTACTCTTTGACTTTATCGTTTGGTTTGTGTGCTTGTTGGTTTTGGTGTTGGTTAGGTCTAGTCGACTCTAGTTTGGCTTTTGAGGTTGGGTAGATCTCTGGGCTCTGAATTTGCTTTGACTGGTTGCTTTGGCCAGCTGCTGTTGCTGCTATTGTTGCCTCTCTGCCAGCGTTTCATTAAGTTATACAATTTAACGCCCTTTCAGCTGGGCGAACGTTTGTCGGAGTTCTATTTACATTTGCTTTGGGTCAAATTACACAAAATTCTACGGGTGTTGCGGCGACAAAAAGCCATTGACAGCCAGCCGGCGACGTCTGCCATCGGTTTTGGATTCCGACTTTGACTCTGGCTCTAACACTTTCTCCCTCTCTCTCTCTCTCTCTCTCTGTTTGTCCCTCTGAATTCTAGGAACTGGCTTTGGCCTGGCCATAGCTTAAATAAATTTTATACAAAATGCTTACACGAGTGTCGCCAACAACCAATCGTTGGGTAATTTGAAACTTTTGCGCTCTCTTTTGTTTTTAACGCCATGGCAAATATTATTGAACTCTAGCCTAGCAGGCTGCTGTTGCTTTTCTTAGTTCGCCGCCCGTTCTGCACTTTTAAGACTTTAAAACTTTAAACTTTGGCTTGACATTTCCGTTTTTCGGCAGCAAGTTTATGTTAGGGCTTCCCAATGCTGACCCAATTAGTTGCAATTGCAAAACTCTTACTCATCTGATTCACCTACCTGGCTTTGTGTAACTTTCAAAATATTTGCGTGTGTGTCAGGCCCCCACCTAGCCCCCCGAAAAGTTTTTTGCCAGAGACAGATAGAGAGACTGTGTGTATGGCATTTTCTCAGATGCAACTTTCTTCTACAATATATGGTATATTCCGTTTACCATTATCAAATTGAATTTCGCATGCAAATTGTTTTTGGGGGAATGTCGGCGTCGGCTCTAAAAAGCTTTTAAGTTTTATGACACGGAAATTGGCTCATAGCAAGTTTTTGCTTTGGTCCGAATATTGTCTCCTTTATGTATACCCAACGGAGATGCAAAACTGAGAGTTTGTTAGACTAAGAAACAACAAGTCTAACGGTTTCTTAAGGCTTTAATAACAATGAATATGATATAATTTTTTAAGCATTTTGCTTAAACTTTTATATTAGATAAATAAGCAATCAGATTTGATATTTGAAAGAGTATTTCTTTATGCACAATTTGACTTGAAGCACATTTAAAGATAACCTTTCACGTTTATAGCCGTTTTAAGCGTTGACTTGAATGGGATATCCAGTCAAAAGGCGAAGTTTGGCAACACTTTGTGTTGCATGTATTTGTTTTTTGGGCCACGCGCTCTCACTAATTTGAACGAACGGCTAATTATGATGTCTTTTACGTGCCAACAAATGTTCAAGTGACTTCCCCAGGCTTCCACTTCAATATTTATTTTACTGTAAACTCAACCTAAAAAGCGAGGTTGACGCCGACTGCCGCAAACGACAGAAGCAGCAGCAAACCCCATTCAAAATTCAAGTGGGCGTGTGTTTTGATGACATGCCAGCTGCCGGTTTGTTGCCTATTTGTTGTTGCCTTGTTTTTTTTTAACTGCCTGCCTGCCCGGTTACCTGTTTACCTACGTAACACGTAATGCGCTGGGGATTCTCGTCAGTATTAGCTACCCGGTAAAAACAATATTAATAACAGAAACAGAGAGAGAGGCAGCGATAGTAGCAGCAGCAGTAGCAGCAGCAGCTAGCAGGGCCATAATAATACATCAGCTGAGCCATTGCCCCCGCAAGGGTTCCCACACCCACACTTGCACACAGAGACAGTGAGACAGACCGTTTGACTGACTGTCTGACTGACATCCCCCTAGGCAGTCAGCTAATAGTCAACGGCTTCTTGTTCGACTGACGAACGCTTCATTGAAAAGTTTCCAGCGTAATGGCTTTTGTTTGGCGTCAGCGGCATCGTTGTCGTTGTCGTTCTTTGGTCCACGTTTCTACGTCAACATGAAGAGAGTTAGAGACGTGGGCGGGTTCTGTTGCTTCTCTATATAGCATTAAATAATTGATTACATCTCAAGGGACTTTTAAGCAAGCGGACAGAACACAAATAGAGAGAGAGAAAGAGCGAGAGGGAGAAGGAGGAGGGAAATAAAATGGCATGCCACTATAAAGCTCATAAATTTATATATAACTTGACTGCTGTGTGTTTTGCTCGGCTCGCAATATAACGTAAATAAATTTCGCTAAATAGTATACACAAAAGCGCTGAAAAAACAAAAAAGTGGTAGACAAGCAGTAGTTATCCGCCCATTGGAGTCCAGAAATTCAAATATATACATATATCCACCGTTGGACGGACAGTCGACATTTGCCGTGTTTTGCACCATAAACAATAACCATAATTTAACCCCAACCAAATATGTTTGTTAATGTGGTTTGCTCGCTGGTTCGAAAAATTTTTATATGCTAAGTTTTGCAAGGTAAGTTAAGAAGAATGGGATAATGGGATGGTTGAGGTTCAAGGGTCATGGGTTTGTCTTTTTGATAACTGAATTTATGACTGCAATATGCAACCCACTGTATTGTAAAAGTTGGGGAAAAAATGAAAGGGTAGTACCATTCCGAAAATATAAAGCAATTAAGGTACAGCTATTTTGTCGATTTTATTCTAGCAATAAAGGCTTAAAGCTGTTGCTGAATATAAGAAAAGTTCTTAGAAGCAAAGAAGGACCAAAAAAAACATATATTTTCGAAAGTAATAATATTGTTTAAAGCTTGTACAACGAAAACTTAATCGTTTTTAACCATATCCTAAGCAATAATAATATTTGGCTCAGCTGTCTGGTATATCATTAAACTAACACCCCTGCGCCCACATTCGAGTTGCCCACACACACATAAAAAAAAAAATGCAAATACCTTTTCCAACTTACCGCACTTCTCCCCAATGACCGCAATTTTCACGCGCATCATTTTTATTTTGGAGCTGTTTTGCGTTTCACGTTTCGTTGTGGATTTTAAATTAAAAATACTGCCATGTGCGGGTTGCGGGCTGCATAAACAACAAACAACAAATATTCATTCATACACATATACAATAACAACAAATGAAAGACAAGAAGACAAACAACACACAGAATAGCCTTCGAGTCCGGGCCACGCCCATCTGGGGGCAAACAAAACACACACAAATATAAAATAAAAAGGAGAAACCAGCCATTTTTATGGCGCCTAATTGCGCAGCGTTTCTCTTCCCAGACCAGTTGAAACCCAAACCGAACTCGACCCGCAGAACACACACACAACAAAACAGAACAGAACTGAACTGAACACAAGAGAGTTCCGGGGGTCTCGACCGGGCCTCGGCTGTGTTATAATCATAAAATTGCTTTTGTGGCATACAAACCGATTATATTGCTCCCGTGTGATAGTCGGTCCGGTACGGTCCGCCAATGTTTTCCAGTTGGTTGTCTCCGGCTCCAGCTCCAGCTCCAGCTAGAAGCTACTTCTTCATTTTGCACAAATGAAAAATGTTGCGGTTTATTTTCATTTACAGTATTTCCACTGTGTCGGCGGCGGCGGTCTAAACATAATTTGTTGCATTAATGTGAAAATAGAAAATTCAAACACACACACACACAAGCACACTCACATATTGGGATAGCACACACGCACATAGTTTTTGTTTAATTTCAATGTAAATTACTTGAGCAAAGGGTGCGGGATGCTTTTGTGTGTGTGTGTGTGTGTGTGCTATACTAATTGCTTAGAGCCCTTGAGCTAGAAATTTTGCGCATAATTAGTGGCAAATTGCATATGGGGCAAGTTTACAGTTTGCTGTACATGTGCGTATAAAGGATGTTTAAGGAGAGAAATATTTGAAATTTGTTTGAGGTTAAGAGTTAAAACTACAATCTGAATATATATATATGCAGGCATAAACATACAAGTAAGGAATTCAAGCTACAAATATTTCTTGTGAATATGCCTCCAACAATAAAGCTTACCATAAATGCACCCAATTTGCCTGTCCCAAAATACCATAAACCTACTTTCACTTGAAATACTTCATGTCCCATAAATACTACAAGCAAAGGTAGAGAGCTCCAAACAGAACCGGGACTATAATAATGCCATTGACAAATATAAAGCCATAAATTATAAATGCGAAATACTTACTTATACACGAAATCTACTTTTACACAAAGTAAGCAGTAACAGCGAGCAATAAACTGACAGGCGAACTGAGGCTGAGGTGAGGCGAAAGAAAACTGAAAACGTAGCACAAAAAAAAAAAAAAAACACACACACACACAAACCGCAACTTGTTATAAAATTAGTTAAATTTTCTCAGCAAACATTTACATTAACTACAAGGCAAATCTCATGCCCCAGAGTATGAGCCTGTGCCTGGCACTTCAAAAGACCCATAGAAGCATAGCCAAAGAAAGAAAAACAAAATAAAAGCAACAACAATCATAACGAAAGGAAAGAAAAAGCAATAAAACAACAAAAAAAAAACAGAAAATATTATAAAATGCAAAGCGAGGCGGCGAGCCTGTCCCAAAAGTATTAAGAGAGCAAAGCAATTAAAATATGAAAATGTACAACTTTCATCTTTTTGAGCTCATTGCATAAATCATTCCGAATGCCTGAGCCACTGCTGGTGGTGGTGGCGCTGTGCCACATTCAAAATTTACTGTGACGCTTTTTCACTAATCAGCATAAGTCCCTGACAGACAGACACACACACACACACACACACACACACACATGCATATACACAGCTTGTTGCTAGGGTGCCGGGAAATGATTTATTTTGAATTCAACTTGGTACCTTTAGCTACTTTAATGCCACTCCAATTGTGAGTTGTTGGGAGGTGGAGGTAGAGTTGGCCACACTGTGAGGTAGACCACTTACTTTGCCCTCCCCCCACCAAACGATGACAAAATATATAAAACATAATTGTAATCATTGCAGCCATGGTCTTGATTGTAATTACAACGCAAACTACGTGGTGGAATAAGTAGAGTGGAATTATTTTGTTAATGCCCGCGAGGCAACTCCAAATACTGTGAGTTTCAAAATGTTTGCGTGTTACTGGGGTTGGATAGGTAGCCTTGTTTACGTGTCCAAATATATTAAGACATTAGTCGTCCCAAATTAAAGCGTTTGTGTTTCTTGCCTTAAGTGAGAAAATGTACTACATTTTGTATTTTTAATGAATTTATAAAATTTCAATTTGTTAAGGTATCAAATCAATATAATTTTTTGAACACACATTTTCTCGCATCAAAATTTGCATATTATGCCACATAGAGATTAGTTTAACTACTGTGATTTTGTTGTAAACTGACAACTAACAGTTTGTCAATAACTTCAACCAAAAAAATACAAAAAAATATTGATACAAATACAAAATAAAAAAATATTTTAAATAAAAGACAAATATACATATTTTTGAAGGCTTGAGCCAGTGAGTTGTGCGTATATAAACACAAGTATAACCAATCAAAAATCCAATTAAAATTGAGGAAAATTCGATTTGCATGTAAAATATGGCAAAAACAAAATATCAACAACAAAACAGAGGGTTATAAAGGGACAAAAGGCGTTGAGAAAAGCATATAAAAAATATTTGCTATATGTGAAATTGAAAAGCCTGAAAAAGGGCAGCCCGACAGGCGATAGAGAGAAAAAAGAAAAAAAAAAAACAGGGAGAAAACTCAACATTGCGATTGATATGCCCGTCTGTTTGGCAGCCCGGGCACACCAAATATAGTATGAATAAAAAATAAACAAAAATAAATAATAAAATAAAAACAAATTTGGTTACCTATAAACGTGCGGCATTTACACACAGCAAATATTATAACTGCAACATTTTTTTTTTATTTTTGTGGCATGGTGTTGACTGCGTGTCAACTCTGTCGGCAACACGTTGCATAAATACAAACAACGTCAAACCATTGAGCAAAGTGTCAGGTGAGATATTGTGCAATGATTATGTTTAGATTAAAAACTACTCCAAACATTTTAACTAATTACTTTCTCTTTTCTTTTCAGGTAAGTGTCTACAGCTCGTTTGTACAAACTTAACAAATTTTTTTAATGCTAATTAAGTTCAAAGTAAGTTTTTTTCTTATGTCTTTACCAAACTTGGTTCAATCTAAATAAAGAATATCTATTTAAGATCACAATTAAAATATATTTAATTTATATTGCGGTGAAAAAAATAGGTAATAAGAATTTCATATAAAATATAGTTTGAATAAAATTATTGCAAATAATTAAACATTTTTCTGCCCGTTTACTGTTCTAATTCGTATTAAATATTGTCAAATTTGTGCTCATGTTTTTTTTCTCGTAAACAAAATCTAATTTAATTGTGAATAATGCACATTTTCACGCTTCACGAGTGCGCCACTAGATAAAGACGATACAAAAAAGCCTTTATCTAAATTACTGTCGATTTAATTAGTTTATTATTTAATTATTGTCACCATTTCTCTGTGTCTGTGTGTGTTTGTGTGTGTGTGCGTGCGGGTGTATACGCGTTGGTATTGTTTATGGTTGTTAATATTCAAATTATTTTGGTTTATTTGTCGTTAATAATTTGCGCAAATTTAATTGTTAACTTTTCTATACAAATGCATAACACAATAAAAACGCTGTTCGTGTGTGTGTGTGTGTGTTTGAAAGTGTTAATTAATTTTGCGCTCGAAACGATGTCAGATGCATGCAATTGACTGCAGGCTAGCTTTCTCTATCTGTGTGTGTGTGTTGCTGTGTCGCACAATTTTAATTAGACTTCAATTTCCAATTATATAAGCTTTTACATTAATTAAATTTCCATTTTTATTTTTGCTCGCAACTCGCATCGGTTCTCTTTCTCTCCCTCTCTTTCTCTCTCTCTTTCTCTCGTAATTCCTTTAGCCTTCGGTTATGCCATGTAATTTGTATTGAATTAATTAGATATGCCGACTTGGCAGTGTTCGCTTGTTTTCCCCCTGCCCCATCCACATCCACTGCCATATCAAATTAAATAAAGTCTGGCACGCAAAATCAGATCACAAGCGTTTAATAAGGAAAGGCTGGGCTGGGCACAACGACTGCCTAAGAAAAATAACTCAAGGTAAATAAATAATTGAATTCATTAGGCAAATGAAAAATGCTGTCAATGCGCTTGCAACACGGCACAAACAGAGAGAGGCCAAAACCAATTTGTATGTTTTTTTTAGATTTGTTTCTAGCCAAGTCGAAAACAGACACGTACAATATTGACCCAAATCTGTGCTAACAATGCCTGGCAGTCTGTCAATGTCCGCATATGTGCGTGTGTGTGTGTGTGTGTGTTGGAAAGGATAACAGCAGCCTTTCAGAGCTGTTAAAAACGTAAACACAAATAACATACAATGTTTACCCGAAAAATCCTTCAGCTAGCCCACCTGCCCACCTTTTGTCCTTTCGTTACGCCCTTCTCGAATTCGCTGCGCTTTTAACGTTGCTCATTAGTGACCAAAATCGAAGAACAACAAAACCAACAACAGCGACAACGTCGAAGCTTTATCAAAAACGAACGAACGATGTCGGAAAAAAAACCCCCCAACTGAGGGAAGCATACAAAACAACAACAATGGCGTCGACAAGCGGAAGGAGAAGCATACAATGCGACAAAAATAATACTCGTATGTTCAGTGACGAGAGAGCAGGAAGAAACGAATCACAACAACAATAATAATAATGAAGCATACATACACATCGGTACATTATGGTTGCCGTATAGGTGTGCTGTGGCTTTCAGGTGTATATACGTGGGTGTATTTTTGTTAGTTTTCTATGGTGTCATGTTAACAAAGGCATAGAAATATCTAGAGCAGCAGGCATTAGAGGGATGAGCGTATATAAAAGGAAACGATGAAAACTTTGCCTGGCACTTTAAGGGCGCTACGTGTTCCAAACTTTTGTTGATCAACCAATAAATTTATAGCAACCAGAAACAAGATATGTTAAAGAGTGAACTAAGTTCAAATAACAAATTAAATAAATAAAATTTTAACTTTAATTGTAAATAAATTAAAGTCCAACACAAAATCTAGTAACGCTAATTAATAAGAACTCAAATATTCAAGCAGTTTTCATAACTGAATTACACTGCTTTCTGCACTGCTTTAACTTTAACTGAACTTCATTGCATTTTAAAGTTTTTGGCCTTTTTACTTAAGATTGCCTAAACAAAACGCTGCGCAACTGGGAAAAGGATGTTAAGAAATTGCAGCACAGACGACTACACGCTTAATTATGCAACAAATTAGGCCCCGGACGACGATGGCATGAGTTGAGTTTAGGAGTCGTCGACTCCAACGATGATGAAACGAATTTATGCATTATGCATGAAAATATATATGTTTGTGTGCGAGAGAGGTTTGTTGCATCAGCATTATTATTATGCTTATAGCTTTCAGCTGCAACAGCAGCATGCTCCATTACACGCCAAGAAGACGGCGATGACGACGACAAACTTGCTCACACACACACACACACACACACACACACACACACACACACACACACTATAATGTGTGTGGGGGAGTAGGTTTTGTAGCAGGCCCAAGTTTATTATGAAATCCCAAAACTTAAATGCATGTTGCCCTCTAGTGCAGAGAGTGCACTTACACAAACACAAACTCGCACACACACACACACACACACACACAAGCAATCACACACATAGTGAGTTATTAACACGCTTTGCCACATTTGCTGCCGAGCTAATGTGGCTTTGGTTTAGTGGCTGCCATGTGTGGCAACCTCAAGAGAGAGTGTGTGGCAGGTTGCAGGTTGCAGGTTGCAGCTTGCTGAATTGGAGGCGTTCGTTTATTCGCTTCAGCTCTATGCCTGTCATTATGCTAAACTAAACGCCAGCCAGTGCTAGAATTTGCACCCGAACAGGCAGTAAAAGCCCCTCTTTCTCTGTCCCTCCTTCCCAACCTCCCTTGGGTGTTGCACGTGCTTTGCAGGTAACATTTCCGTTGCAGCTTCCGCTGCGAGCGCTTTATAATTATTTTGCCTGGCGGGCCTTCGTGCTTGGCATATGCTGCCTGTTGCCAGGATTGTCAGGCCATGAACGTGTTGCTTGCATGAGCCAAAAAGGAAGCGCGGGGAGCGTTTCAGCGAAAGAGAGAGAGAGAGAGAGAGATCGAGTGGTAGAAAGAGAACGCGCAACGAGACGTCGAGAGTTATAAGCTTCATTAAGCATATGTACAGCACGTTGTAAGCTGCACATGTGAAAGTGTGTGTGAGTTTGTATTCGTGTGTGTGTTGCATTAAGCATACATATTTAGCATAAGGATTTGTCATTTACGCTAAACCGCACACACAGAAACAGAGAGAAAGAGATAATTAAATGACGCTTGGCGAGTCAAGTGAGTTAATGAAATTTTTAAACGCTTTGGGGCTACAAATATTTAGCAGTTTTGATAATGAGCATAGTTTTTGGAGGGTTCAGCGCATAAAGTTTAAGAATTTATGGAGTAAGTTTAAATTGGCGAATGTCAAGGAAAACTTTTTAAGTATTTAACTCACAATAAGTTACAAGGTTATCAGAAGTAACAGAATAAAAGAAATAACATCAGTTACAATTTTGTAACCTAAAGGTCAAAAACATCTTCAACTTAAACTTAATAAGCACTTAAAGCCTTTAATCCCTATATAAAAATACAGTTTTCGTATACTCAATTTACCTTTTTAGCTCACGTTCTCTTAAGCTTTCGAACTTTAAAGCTGGCAAGGCAACCAATTGTCTGACATTTCTATTAAAAGCCATCGCCCAAACGATGCTTGCCTCAAATTGCTTTGACCTTTGCACAACAGCTGCGACTCTCCATTACACTTCATATTCCCTTGCCTTTTATATCCCTATATTTCCGTACGCACCCGCACATAACTCTTATGGAGACGCAAAACGGAGGAATGAAACGAAAAGCAAATGAAAAAAAAAATACAAATTTTACACACGCACATTAAGTCACGTTTTCGCACCATTAACCCATAAAGAACGAGCACAGCTATGAAGTGTGAGACAAAAATAAAGAAAGAGAGAGATAGAGCTAGAGCTAGAGAGCGAGGGAGATAGCGTGAGTGTAAGAAAGATTTAGAAATATTGAACTTTTTTTTTCTGTTGCTGGTTGCTGTTAGCTTCTGGTTTTGCTTTTAGCTTCTAGCTTTCAAGTCGTAAAGCAGTCATGAGCATATTTTATAGATTTTAATATGCGAGCTACATAGCACGAGACCAGAGCAATTTCACCCTGCCTCGCACACCAACACAACACTCCCTCATGCCTGCTTTAGCAGCCTTTTTAAATTCGCGCTAAAAAGTAGGCAATGCTTTTTGGCTCCGCTCACCCTCATCACAAAAGGTCTCTGCATTTCGTTTAGTGACTGTTTCTCTTCTCTCTTCCTGTAGCCCTATGACAATGTGTCAACGTATCTCACAGTCTGTGTGTTTGTGTGTGTGTGTGTGTTTGAAAAAACGCCACTTGATAAGGGTTTATCAATGCGACACAGTAACTCAGTGATTTACTCGTGTGTGCGTAGTATTTTTTTTTTTTTTTCAATTTTGAAAATTGAAAAAGTGACTTTTGCTTTCTTGACTCCATTTACAATGGCACAGCGGCGTGTGACAAACAGACAGCGACAAGAACAAGCGGCAGGGGTAGAATCTACTCGGCTATGCCATTAACAAAAGGCCTGCCTCTATATAAATATCTATATGTGTTTGGGTTTGTGTGTGTGTGAGTGTGTCAAGTGCGAGGGCGTTTTTCGAGGCCTTGACGCGTCTTTCAAACACATATTGAAAAATTTATTAAACCAAAATTGAGTTGCGCAGCGCATTGCAAATGATAAAACCAATTTGAAAATTTCTTTTTACATACAACCAAAAAACTGGATAAATAAAAACAAAAGCAGTTTCAAGTTATTTGGCTTATCAAGCCATGATCGGATTTTTAATATAGCTTATTAAGGATTGTGCGCTATAAGAACATTTTAAAGAATATCTGTAATCTAATAAGTATAGATTCACAATCAACAAAATTGCCGTCTAAACATGTTTTGAAAAAATTTGTTTGTCATGGGGGAAAATATGCAATCAATACGTATAGATTTTTGATGAAAGAAAAATATATCGTTTCAGTAAATTTAGACAAAATAAGGAACATCTGCGAAAATTTGATCCAAATCGGTGGTAAAGCACCAAAAATGTCGAAGATCAAAGTTCAGTTTAGCATTCAGTTGCGCAGTATTGCATCTCGTAGTCAAGTTTTCTCGACTTTCTACGTGCTTACTACAAACATCACTCTATGTGTTTGTTCCTCTGACAACTAGAAGTTCCGTTCAATTCGGCTTAATTGTTATCATCCTTGAGTGGATTCAAAAGTCAAATTTGGTTGCAATCTGCCAACTCGAAAAGCAGCCAAAAAAAAAAATAAATAATATTTTTGGCTTAAGCGTGCTCCTTAACAATCTGTCTCACATACATACAAACACCCTCTTGCATGTTTGCCACAAAAATGTGTGAGCGAAAAATCGCTTTTCATCTTATGAAATCATTTTTGGCTTTCAAGGATTTCAGAGCTCGATCTGTGCTTCTGTGCTACCTGTGCTCATCACACAACACAGGCTTACCAGCTACTGTTTAAAATAAATAACAACGAACCACACACACACACAAAAACACACGTACAAACACAAACACACTCGCGCACACTCGTATAAAAACCAAATAAATTGGTTTCGTAACCGCAAAAGCCAAAAACGAGCAGAGACAGTGGCAGCCAGAAATCGACTCTGAATTGGCAAGTTGAAAGTTGAAGTCACGACAGCAGCCACACTCTCACATCAATTCAATTCAATCAGACATCAAGCATATACATACATACGTATACAAAAATATATATATAGAAATACACGAATTATACAATCAATGGTTGAAGCTGGAAAGTGCACCACACTCAGTCCCCCTCGATCATCCCCACACCCCGCAACCTTTTCGTCTTCTTCTTCGCTTTTCCTTGGCATGCCATTCGTAAAGGGAAATAAAATGCGGCAGGCACGTTGCAACACTATTACTTATTTGCCATAGCATGCAGAGAGACAGGCATACAGACGCCGACAACGACGCCTGAAATGAACTACATTTGTTTGTGATTGTGTTTGCTGCGGGTTCAGGTGTGCAGCAAATGCAAGAAAGAGACGGGCAATGAAAACGAGCAAAGCAGAGAGAGAGAGAGAGAGAGAAAGAAACTAAGGGTTCTAAAATGCAATAATCTTTCGGCGCCGACGTCGTCAGCGTTTAAACGTGACTTTTAAGCATGATGTTGTAATATTTTAACCTGACTAAGAATGGCTGCTAGCAACGAGGGTGAGCTGGGGTATAAAAAAAAAGTGGGGAGGTGTATGTAGGCGGGGTGCAAGCAGTTAAAGTATCCATTGTTGTGTGTGTCTGAAAATTGTTACAAATGCCCCCAGCGTGCATTTTATGGCCAGTGCGATAAATAAAATGTTGCAACACAGCTCACACACATAAGGGCCCAAAAAAAAAAACACATATATGTATATATAATATATATTTAGGTATAATATGTGAGGCCTTTGGCTGCAAAAAGGTAGTCCAAGTCCTGGCGCTGCCAGACAAACAATAACATAAATTTTGTTAGCAATTTTCATCTCACTCTCTTTCAATGTGTGTGTGTGTGTGCCAAGTAATTGTGCAATATGTTTTAGAGGCCAGGCAGCGTTTGCAACTACTTGGGTCTTACTTTTAGGCAAGGAGCCTTGACCACAAAGTCAAAGATGTTAACAGTGGCTCTTGAGGCTTGAGACGCATTTCTTTAAGTCCTATAAAATATATTTCAACAAGAAAAAATATTTGGAGCTTAGAAATTAATTAAAGAACCATAGCTATTTTCTATCTTTTTCTAATCTCATTTAAAATCGTTATTTCTTCCTAAGTTATTTAGTAGTTGAAAAAAATTAAAGGACATACCGATACACCTAGTCGAAGAATATTTTTGTGCTTTTTTGCAGTTTGCGCAAATGTCCGTTTAGTTGCTAAATGTTTTGCCTACTTTGTCAGCCATTAACATTGCTGTTGGTATCATTCTACTTAATATTTTCACCACTTGTTTTGCCCGGCTGCTCTTTGTTATTTCCGTTTGCTCTCTGTTCTCTATGCGTAATTGAAATTGCAAAAAACCAAACAATCGCTCGACCGCTTGGCCCAAGCTTAGACAAGTTTGCTGCTAAGCCATTGTAAGACCCGCAAGCGTTTCTCATACAGAAATTGAAACAGAAAACAGCAAAACAGCAAAACAGAACAGAAAACTAAAGCCAGAAACGAAAGGCAACAGACAACACAAGTTGTTAGTGTTGTTTTTGTTGCTTTTGTTGTTGTTGTTTGTGTTACTCTGTTGTTATCGTTGTGGTGTTTGTCTTAGTTAAATTCCGAAAAGCGTAACGGGTAAACGAGCAGATCTTAACAGAGCAGACGTAGAGAAGGACGTCAACTGTGGCTGCATTGAGTGCGGCTTAAGTGTTCATCGACTCAACCGCACCAATACACAAACACAACAGCACACACAACAAACACTTCCCAACTCTCTCCTAAGCAGTGCCAATAGCGTGCAGCTGAGGCTGAGACTGTGGCTGAAACTGTGGCAGCGTCTACGAGGCATGTGCTGCAAGTTCAATTAATTGCGCGCGTCGAGCAAACAAAATAAACAACAGCAACCACAAAAATTAAATTAAAGTCGAACACTGGCTCTGCTCTTGGCTGGTCAAAATGACACTAGCTGCAAAAGGAAAAGCATTGCAAAAAACAAAAATAAAAGCATTTCATTCATCTCTTTTATCGTTGTTTTCTTCAAACGAACGAAAATCTTCATTATTTAAGTAAAAAACATGCTTGACTTAGTTCTTGTATTTTTACTATTCAAGCTATACTGAGTCAATAAACATGAAAATGGTTGCCACAATCCTTCTAAATACCCTTTTTCAGCTAATGTCATTGCTACTACCCTTACCCAATTTCTGCTTTCTTATTTCTCGACTTCTTCTCCTTCTGTGTGTGCGTGTTAATGAGTGATGTGCATTGAGCGCGCTAAAACACTTTTGTAAAACTTCTATGTGTGCGTGTATTTCAAAATGTGTTTGTGTGTGTGTCGGCTAGACGAAGACGTATGGTTATTGTGATGACTCTTGTTTTTGCCACCCCCACGCCGGAAAATTGATAAATATTGCACACACACACACACACAAAGTCGAGCGCCAACACAGCTTTGCACACATACGTATGCATGCACGCATACATATAAAATATAATTTAATTAAAATGCTTTATGTAAGACATGTTTATTGAAGCATTCTCTCAAGTTGCCTTCCTATTTGATTGACGTCTGACTTGAGGTTTTTGTTTGGTGTTGCTGTTGTTGTTGTTGTTTATTGGTTCATTTGTTTGTTTGTGGCATTTGCTGTCAAGGTGTTGAGCTCCTTTCAACCTACAACAGCCATCAAACTCTTAACAAAGTATCTGCATTGATTTTAGCATAGGTTGAGTTATTTGCTTTGCCAATACATATATATTTTCAATTAGTTGTGGGCCAAGCCGTTGCCTCTAATTGTTTTTTATGTGAAGATACCATAAAGATATTGGAAAAATGTGTTGACAACTATTTCACAAGATATAAATTATTTAAATTTGTTTTTGTATTGCAATTCTGTATCTAAAACTATAAATTAATAAGTTAGTTATATAAATTAAAGTCTATAAATCTTATTTTGATGTCGTGTGTTATTTTCGGGAATTTTATAAGTATTTTCTTATATACATATATATCGCGTTTTTTATATGTTACTAAAAACATATCATCAATCATATAACATTAGTGCTCATAGAAATTTGTCTTTCCCACTAGCTGTTAAGTTATGATCCACATAAATAATTTATTTTGCTAGTTTCTGTAAAGTTTTTTTGTTTTAAAATATTTAAAAAAGTTTTTATATCTCTGTGTTGTTGTTTCCTTGTTGTCGTGTGTTATTTAATTGCTCCAAATGCATAATAAATAAAAAAAGTTAACATTTATTTCCAATACTTGCAAAACTTATGCTCAATGTTGTTCTCTTTTACCTCTCCAACTTCAATTCAATTTGTTCGTGTTTTTCGTACGTAAACATTTCTAGATGTGCTCAAATTTCTGTAGTGCAAACATAAGCAAATTTAATATTTTGAAAAAAAAAAACAATAAATGTACAACAACATTTACACCGCCATAAAACATCAACAAAACGGAGATTATAAAAATTTTATTTATTTCTTCTTTTTCTCTTTCTTTTTCCTCTCTTTTTTCGCAAACTTCAAAATAATAATAATCAAAAACCAAAACCAAAACCAACTTACAAAAACCAACCAAAAATGTTAACAAAATTTTTAGCACTTGGATTGACAAATGGCAACAAAATGGCGACAATGAACTAAAGACAACAGCCGATTAACTGTGATATGGATGCTATCGATGACCTTACTTGGAATTCCAATAAGAAACCCCAAACTAAACACAAAATTCACACAAATGAGCAATTAGTTGTCAATAACATTTAAAAGCCGTGTAGCAAACGTCCATTTGAAAATTACTTAGTGAAATTTGACTTAATGTGCCACAAAGCCTAGAAACTCTAGACAATAGTTGTTGTTAAGCATAATAAGTGATAATTATTACACGTGCACCGCGTGGTTCAAAGTTGATTAAAATCTTAGTTTGCTAAAGTTTGCCTGAATGTAAGAAAGAGCTTCCGTTAGCTTAACACAAACATATACCTGAACCTTTGTCAATTATCTATCTTAAATTGTTGTGAACTCGTTGCTGACTTAAGAATTTAAGACTACAATAAAACTACAGGGATGTCAATTGCCAGACCATTTAATAAACTTACTATGAGGAAGTAAACTAATGGCTTATCTTGTACAAATATTAAAGCAACGCATTTCAACATTCAAACATCAAGCAAATATTAAGCTGCTTTTGGAGCAGAACTGCGGCAAACCAAAGTTTCTAAACGTAAGCATATTAAATAATACATTTAAAATGTTGTTTGTGTGAAGTAAATGTTAGAAATGTATCGATTAGCTAAAATTACTGCTTTAACATTTGTAAGAACACATTTATCTTTGGTATGTTGGTGTAAATTTAACAAAATGTTGTAAATATTATTTTTCTTAAAATTTCACAAAATATTTCTTAACACAAAAACAATGAAACAGTTCAGTTAAATATTGGATTCGTACCGTTTTTAATTCAAGAATGTCAAAATTTTATGACTTAACGCATCTGAGAATTTCCTCTTTGACGTTCAATAGCAAAACTTTTTGCTTGTCAGATTATAAAATGTTTACAACAGTACTGTGTCCACTTTTCATTGCACAAGTTTATGAGCTCGTCTATGGCCTATTACAAGCTATCTCCAGCATCATACCGCAGAAAGTTTCATAGCTAAACTCCGCCCGCTCGACAGCTATAACATTTGTTGAGTTATAATAAAAAAAAAAGATGCCGGCCATATAATTATAAAGCATATGCCGCATATGCGACAAGCACCAGTCGAGTTTTGAGTGTTCCTGTGGGGGTGAAAGAGAAGGAGAGTCCTTCAGTCTAGCTCATAAACTTTGGAATTCGAGTTTATCGTGCGAGATATGCGTTCCCCTTATTATATATACATGTACGTATGTATGTATATATGAATGGAAAATCTGCGCACATAAAGCACCAGCCACAAACAGCCAACCATTTGACATTTCCTTTGCAGCCTTCTTTCTCTCGCTCTCGGTCTCTCTGTCTCTGTCTCTCTTGCTCTCTCTTTTTGTAGGTTTTTTTGTTGGTTATTTTTTAACATTTTCCTTGGACAGACATTGGACACTTTTATGCGTTTGAAATGAAAATGCTATGTGCCATTAACATTATCCCTGACGCGTCACTACTTAAAATAAAAATTTCTATATTTTTTATAGAACGTCGGTTGCTGACAACGAAGTGGGTAGTGCGGGCGAGCACCTTTCGGTCGTCGCTCTTTTGCGTTTTTTTTTTATAGCCAATTTCTGGTTACCCACAGTGCAGCCAATTTCATGTCAAGCTGCAACGCAAAATGATAATCCCGGGGTCATAAAAAAAATTTTACTTTATATTGACTTTTAGTGTGATAGTCTCTGGCTCTGTGGCTCTGCAGCTGCAGCTCAAGCACAAGCACAAGCAGCCGCATCCTCATCGTTGTCCTCTTCTTTGGCGGCTGGCAAAAGACAACGCCAAGGTGCACATGAAATGTTAATGGCATGTCAAGATTGCCGCCTCCATCACACCCACGCCCACTCCTTCACGTCAAGCTGCCTTTTTGCTGCATATTTATTGCCAGCTCCTGTCCAAAAAAAAAGCAAAAAAAAGATAAAGTTGAGACAGCAAACCGTTTTCCGAGCCACTTGCAAAAATCAACTATAAGATCTGACAGCATCTCAATGGCTACGGGGTAATTATGCAGTTCAGTTTAAAAATAATACAATATTTGAACGCAACTTAAAGAAAACTTAAATCTCAAGACAAATACAGTACAAATGCAGTCTAGACATTCTTTTATAAACAACACTTTAAATTAAAGTCTCAAACTAATAGATATTCATGAGTAACTCACAATGCGTACAGATATATACAGTATTCTTAAGCCCATTCTTTAGCAGCCATTCTTGGGAAGTCTCCATGGATTCCTTTTCAATTTTCATTTGCTTGGCGCACACACAAAGCCAAAGTCACACAAAAGTTGATCCTTTTCAATATTAATTAACACTTCAATACCACAGAGAGAAAGAAAGACAAAGTTTTTGGTGCATCTTTCTCTGGCGCTGACTTCTGTACAATTTCCGTTGTGCGCTGGCGAAAACCAAACCAAACTTTTCGCTTTTGCCATGCAAAATGCCTAAAAATGCGTCCATTGAAATGTTCTATACTGTTCTGTTCTGTCTGCTGTAAATACTAATTCACGCTGACACTAATTAACAATTAGGCGCATTTTAGCGCTCGTTTTCGGCATGCCAAGTGCCAATGCCAATGCCAATGCCAAGTAAACTTTACGAAAACTCTGCGTCAAATACTCTGTAGAACTTTTGAACTACTTACAACGCTAATAACTAATTTACTTCTGAGTTGAAAACTCCAAACACCAAAAAACCCGACCACCACCCATCCAACCCCTTTAAGACTAGAAAGACATTCTCTTGGCACTCTACATGTCATTTTCACGGAATCGTCATTCTCATTGTAGTTGTCCCAAGCCTATGCTTAACTTTGCGCTTATTACTGTAAATTTCAAAACTGACAAATAAACTGGGAAAGCACGCTTTAAGGCCCCCAAAGAGACCCAAAGGATTCCTCGGCATCATAACAAGAGCAACAACACAATGAGACACAAAACAACAGCAGGAAAATAACTCGGCAACTCGAAGAAACCGATCCCACTTGCACTTGGTGTCAACGTCTTAGGTGACGCTGACTTATCACTAGTCATATATAAACGTCAGCGCAAAGTTGAAACGAGTCAAAAGCAGGGGCGCGCGCTGGTGCGATGGGCAAGTGCTGTCGGTCGACAGAAAGCAGACTTTTGACAATTGCCACACACAATTGTCTGGGTGACGTTGCTTGCCTGGCTGGCTGGCTGTGCTCAGCTGGTCTGGGCTGTGTTGTTATTCTCATTCATCCACCAACTGTTTGCCCGTTCTGTGGGGTAGTCATAAAGAAAAAATTTAGCTTATTTGCTGTATAAATACTGACACCTCGACGGCTGTGCACAGAGAGAATGTCAGCTTGCCAGGATGCCACACAGACTGCTGTTGACTGCCTGCCATAAAAATGAATTCAAAGTGTTTCGCCTGCAGCGACTAAACAATGGCAATAGTATATTGAAAGGCCAGATGTATTCTAAGTATTTCAGCTCAAGTTACTCTGTTTAATATGAAGAGTCAAACATTGCTTTTAGTTGCTTAGTTAGTCAAAAAAAAAAAAAAATGATCATCAATTAATTAGTGTTATTTTAAATCATATAATCATAATCAATCACATACATAAATAAGTATGTACATAAAATGCTTGTATGATATTTATGAAACCAATCAATAATCATACACATAATACGTTTCTAATTAAAATTGCATTAGATAGAAAACAAAAAAAATAACAAATAACGCAAACAGCAAACGTGAATAAAATGCTGTCTTATTTAATACTTTTAATGCTTTGCTCACTTTCGCTCGTCTCTACTGGCCTAAGTAATTACAATTTCAATAATTTATAGGATAATAAACACAGGCAAACAAAAACAAAATACGCAGCAAGCAGATACGACAAGGCATATATACAAATTTATCGGACTGTGTGTGTGTGTGTGTGTGTCGGCTTTTGTGTTTATGTTATTTCGACTACACTCAAATTTCAATCAATTTTTGCTAAGCAAATGTTATTTGAGAGAGCCATCGTAATAGTCTCAATTTGTAATTATAAAGCTGCTTGTGCTATTGGATATGCCAGCAACAAAATAATTAATAACTTAAAGATATTTACATAGCATTTTGAGCATTTGGAGAATTTTGAGCTGCCCTGGCAGCCGTCCATCATAATCTGATTAGGACTTTTCAAATATGAATTGGTCGCATTAGAAGACGAGTCCGGTGCTAAGCTGTGAAAATTAATGGAGTATTTATTTGTTTTGCTTAATGATTTATTGGCTAGACATTTTGCAATTTAAGCCGTTTGCAATTTTAAGAGCTGCAAGTCTTCAAGCATTAAGGCTTGTTAGTGGCCAAAATCAATTATGATTTCGAATTGGAAAACAAAAACCATGTAAAACTGCAAGAATTATGCCAAAGATAATGTAAGAAAATAAATTGCGAGCTTAAATGAAACGAACAGAGACAAACACCAATATTATAGATAATATAAACAAGTGCATTGCTTAATGTTCGCATTTTAAGCTGATTTTGCCCAATTCCCCATGCTCTTTAGCACCTATGCAAATAACCAGCGTCTTCCTCCCAGTTGAGTCTGGCTACACAAAACTAATCCCCAGACGCTCATTAGCAACCATTAAATGTCAATTTACATGTCAATTGGCAAAGGTGCCCAGCCAAAAGGCAGCTCTAAAAATAAACGAACAAACTGAAAAAAAAAAAAACAAACCAAGTTAAATGGAAAACATGGGTACACATGAGTTTTGAGCTTTGTCAGCGACTTTGTTTTTAGTATTTTTACAACAGTTACTGCTTTTTTCTTTTCTCCTTTTTTTGTGTTTGCCATTTCTTGTATAATTTATTGACGCGACTGGCTTTTTCACCTTCGTTTTTTTTTTTGTTGTGGGTTTTTTTGGGCTAACATTTAAAATACAATTACTTGTCTCGGGCACATTTCGAGCTGAGTGCGCTCGAGGGCAGCCTCAGCTCAGAAAGATAAGCAAAAAACATAACATGCAACAATTAGTGGTGCCTCTGTCATGTTGTGCCTGGCATCACATTTCCATACTCCGCTTACTGCTTGTCGCCTGCTGCAGACAAAAGTTGCCATGTGGTTAACTAATTTAATTTGGTTTTCTTTTTGGCTTTGTTCGAGCATAAGCATCAAAGACAACGACACGTTAATGACTTCTTTTGCCTTGGCAACACAGCCGAGGCATAAAATAAAATCTAAAAACTCACATGGCGCACATGACGACCAGAACAAAGCAAAGTGGTAGACGGTGGCAGGTGGCAGAAGAGGGAGCAAAAGGGCGACACTAAAAAGAGCCACTTAACTTGTCTATATGAGCCTAATGGCCTTTAATATTATTTTCACTGCTTTTGCTTTTGCCTTGGCTTCTCCTTTGGCACTTTCTGGCTTTCTGGTCTCTGGTCTCTGGTCTTGGCCAAAATAGAATCACTGAAAATCGTGTGTGCATTTTATGCCGTCGTCCCACCTGTGTGTCCCCCCCCTTTGGTAATTGTAGAAAATTGCTGCAACGGCGACTAAACATTGTGCAAATCCTTTTTTAGCCTGTTCTGCTCGGCTCTATTCTGATCAGCTGTGTCCTGTCGAGCGAGTGGTTTTCTTTTAGCCTTTTTTTTTATTTTGCTTCTTTTTCACATTGTCTGCTTTTTGGCGCCGCAACTGTTAACAGCCAGTTGAACTATGCCATTTCATATGTATGTATGTCTGTATATATGTATGTATGTTTGTATTGTGGATTGGCCAGCATGCTGCATTATTTTGTGTGCACCTTTTGGTCCTTGCTACCTTTTGGGGTCGGTTTCACGTGCTTTACATATTTATTAAGCATGCACCGCCCCCTTCGACCGTTTGTGTGGCCAACCCTTTTGGCATCCACACTTAGGCCCAACCTCCTTTCAGCTGTTGTTTAGCATGCCCGTGGCGTTGTTTGGCTTATTGCACGTGCTTAGCCCCAAGTTGAGTAGGTGAGTAGGTGAGAGAGGGTAGAATAGAGTTCAGTTCTGTTGAATCCAGAGTTGAGTTCGGGGCACAAATGCCATTAGGCTTACCACGGTCTTCCCGCTTCGGGCAAGACAATTGCCTGCAAGGCCGGCTAACGTGTCGTATTAGTTATTTTCTACTTCGATTGGTTTTTGCCACTTTAACGCGACAACATCAGCTGCTTTCTTGCTCTCGTTCTCTCTGTGTGTTTGTGTGTGTGTGTGCCAAGTGTTTTGGCCATAATTGAACGCTCAATTTTCGATATGAGACCCAGTTGGGTTTGGGGGCTTTTTTTTTTTTGTTGTTGTTGTTGTTGGGTTGGCTCTGCAAATATGTGTGTGCAAAGGACGTTTTGGTTTTCGATTTGCAACAGCCTGGCCAAAATGTAGACTTGAGTGCTGTTTGGTGTTGCCCATAAACGTGTTTATTGCTTGGCACTTGTGTGCCCTTAATTTATTTGAATACATGAGCGTAACGATATTAAGAAAATTAAGATAATAAAATTATATTAAATTCTTAGGTATTTTATTAACACGCTTTCCCGTTTCTTAGCATTAATAACACATTTTTCCATTTTAAGCTATAAACTGTTGTTCAACTTGTGTATAAATCTAAACTAACTATTTATTAAATAATTTTCCAAGTAGTGGCTAAAATGTTATTTACCTTTAAATGTCTATTTACACTTGTAGCTCTATTGTGCGTGGTTTGTATGTTTTTTGTATGAGTGTGTTTGTGTGTATGTATTGTGTTCTATACATATACATACATATATACATATATTTATATTTAGCTAATTGTTATAATTATTGTCGTAAGACATTTTCCATTTTGTAAGTTGTAAGTTACATAAAAAACATAAAAATCAAAAAACCTAAAAAAAACAACTTTGCGACAATTTTACTAAATATCACCCATTTTTATCTTCTTTTCTTTCCTTTTTATGTAACACTTGTTCGTGCTCTATAAAAAAAAAAATATCTATATATATATATGAATTCATTTATATATAAATAATTGAAAACAAAAAAAAAATCATCAAAATTGGCAAAATTGGAAAACTGACAATCATTTTTTTTTATCAAAAATTTAATTTTTTGCTTTTGAATTTTTGAAACCGAAATTTTTAATGCAACCCTTAAAAAAATATTTAATTATTTCCTTTTGGCATATTTCAATTTGTTGCCGATCCCGAAATACCAAAATTGTTCCCACTATTCCCCACATTAATAAATGTTGTAATTGTATTTGCTCCTTTGGTGTCGATATCCAAACCAACACCATTATAAAACCAAAACAAAAAATATATAAATTTCGTTAAATAAATGTTGTTGCTTTTTGTTTTTTGTTTACGTTATATATTTTCATTGTATTTTTGCGCTCGTTCAAAATCTTTGAAACAAAAATATAAAAAAAAAAAAAAAACAAAACAATTATTTTTCAATGTGCCTGCTGCGTTTGTTACCCGTTACAAAATATAAAATACAAAAATGTTGCGTAATGTGTAACTCTGTTGCATTAACATCTTTATATATGTCACATATATATACAACAACTATACAACGCTCATATGGCCTGATTTCTCGGTACTTAACAACATATTTGATTTTTGCGTTTCTATTTCTGTTCACATTTCCGTTTCCGTTTCTGTTTCCGTTTTCTGACATTTTTTCCGGTTACTTTCGCTTGTTTTTGCATTATTGGCCAATTTCTTTCTAATGCTATGGCTTTTACAATTTGATTTTCACACATGCCACTCTTCCATTTTGCTGCCTCTTTTGATACAACGACAAAAACAAAAATCAAAACAAAAAAACTAAATCCAAAAAAAAACTAAACAGAGCATATAGATCGCAAGCTGTTCGTTGGCATGCTCAGCAAACAACAAACCGAAGATGATGTTAGACAAATATTTCATCCATTTGGCACTATAGAGGAGTGCACCATATTGCGGGGCCCGGACGGTGCTAGCAAAGGTGAGTACCACACAACCACAGTAACCGTATGTACTTAATAATAATTATAAAATGTTTTCATATTACGTATACGTAACGTGTTGAGCTCGTTATCTGTTGTTTGCCAGTTTTTCAATGTGTTGACGTTTTAAATAGTTTTTTTTTGTCACATTTGTAGTGCTATTATAATCTTATATAGATATATTCTTAAGCTATACAACAAACACGATAATGTAAGTTTATCGAAAACTTAGGTGAATAAATAATGTTTAAAAATTAAAAATATCAAGTAATATTGGTTGGGTTTTAAATATCTTTTGTTACTGACTTTTAGAAGACAGCTAACGTTTTGTACCCGACTTTATTTTAGTACGTCAATCGCGCGCCTCAGAGTATGCTACAAAATATGTGTCTATTGATAAGTAAATGGCAATGATCAAAGGTGCCAAAGGCTAATCATTTGTAGCTGCCAGAAAATTGCGATAAGCTCTACAAACAGCACCAGATACTGACCACATATGCCAGTTAAGTTTGTTTTTGTTGCCAGCAGGCTGTCAAAAGTGCGCTTGTTTATGCAGGCAAAAAGATAAAAAGGCAACTGAAAGCTTGGTGGGCGCTGACTGGCTGGCTGTGGTGGTGTTTCATTTAGCCAGCTGTGCAACGAGCCAAATAATCATCACAAACATAACCATAACAATTATACAGCTTGGCAAGCAGCGTTTTCTGTATTCAAACATATAAAATAAAAATCGGGTAAACAGTTCAATTAAAGTTGTTTGCTTTGCCCGAGCGCTGCTTGCACGCTCACACGCTGCCCATTTGCATTTATGTGAATACACAAATACACATTGTAGTGTTCCCAGTACAATTCCCGTGGTGTAGCCGGACTTGGGGTTGCGCATTCTTGCTATGCTCGGTACTAGCTCGTCGGATCGGTCGGAATTCTTCCTCACCCAACTACACAGTTACACTACCACAATAAAATTAATAATGCGCGACAGAATACTAAAGGATTATGTATAAACACCCCAAATATTAGCATGTTTATTCATAATGAGAAATAAAAGGAAATCAGATACCGACGCAATCAAATCGAGAATATGTTTATGCTGCTAATGGTCTTTAAGAGAAGCTAGAGGTGTCAGTTGCTCTCTGTCTGTACCCACCCGACCATGACAACTGCTAGGTTACGTGCGTTGTCCCTATATTAAAGGCTTTTAGTCCTTTATGGCATCCTTTGAAGTTTCGGCATGATTACTTAGCGGAATTATATTAAAAGATTAAGCGGTCTTCATTTTCTTCTTGCATACATTCATTTCTTCAAATTCAACTTAATTACTAGGTATTCCATTATCAAAAATTTGTAAGTCATTCTAGGGACTGGTGTTTCCACTATAGATTCATTCCTATTATTCTAACAATACTTATTTACATGACTAAAAATATCTATTAAACTATTTTTAAATATATGTCGTTACACTTATCCATAAAAAGAAGAAATTGAGTTATAAGCATAACTTGGATAGGAAGTGGTTAGCCGTGATATTTTTTAAATAAGATAACAAAAAAAAATGTAATAGCTGTTTATGTGTACGTACAACTCCATGTATAGATAGCAGTATTCAATAAGATCAGATTTACTCACAAATTCCAATTATTTATACGCTTTACTTTACTTGTGTGGCATCACTGTATCGTTGGGCCCAAAGATGTTGATGATGTTGTTGTTGTTGCTCATGTTAATTCTGTTTTACAAATAAAATAATTATAAGAATAATGCATATCTATATATGTACATGAATACTAATTACATTACCATCGGCCACCATCACTCATAAAAATCATAGTTACTTAACTTAACAAAGTGTTTGCAATCTCAATCAGAATTTGACTTAATACTATACCATTTATTGTTTGACGTTACTGTAGCGGCAATTTAACTAACATATGTTCATATCAAGGTGCTCAGACTTGGTCTTGAACTTGAAATTTAATAACGGTGGAAGCGAATCATAGAAACAAGAGAAGCTCTAACGTACGGGTAACCTCTCTCAAAATATCATTCACAAAAAACTATAACTTGCACTGACGGTTTATAGTAGCACCAGAGTCATACGATCGTTAACTACAATCTCGTATTTCGTTTTAATTGTTGCTGTTGATTTACTGGTGTCTTCCCCTTTTTTTTTTATATTTATAATTTAACAAAATTAGTCCTATTCATATTTATGAGCGACCAGCCATGTGTACGAAGTAAATGATGCACCGCCGAGGTTAGGTCTGATCGCCGCGAAGCTCAGCACCCGCGTGTGTCAGCGCTGTCTAACACAAGGTATGCGCCTGCATATATATATGCACATATATACATATGTATATATGCTTATGCTGCTTCGCTGTAATTGTTTGTCGAATTTAACCCACGTTGTTCCTGATGCAGATGTCTTCTATTCTTGTCCACACAATTGCCAGGGCCAAGGGAAGTGTAATTTCGATTTACTAACTTCACCTGCTAAAGTAATTATCAAAAAAAAACTGAACACAGTAATTCGCACTTCAGGTTTACCTGCACTGGCACTGATCTTATAATTGTAATTATCAATTATTTATGTTGTAAAGTAAATCGGAATCTCAATAAAAAATTTAGCTTTTGGATCACGTGTGAACTTTTCTTGAATTGATATACACAACCGTCGCTCTTGAATAAATGTTCTCAAATAACTACTAAGCAGCCGGCCGAATATGCCTGTACCTGCATATGCTGGTGATCGGTACTCCTATCGTCACATGCATTTTTTTCGGACTAAATCATACGATTATGTTGACCAATTAGATTAAGACAGCGCATCTTCGCCGCAACAGTGATTGCGTGGGTGGCTCGTGAAGTTTCTAACTTCTGTTCTTTATGTTTAAGTTCGGCCACTAC